>BPLQ01013201.1:0-14533 GCA_021605075.1 Caerostris darwini
ACAAGCTCCCTTGCACTTTATGAACTGATATGTCTATGTTTGTTTACAAACTATTGTTTACTAACATGTGCTTGTCTATGTTTGTTAACACAATGTTTGTTAACCAACTGTTTTTGTCTATGTTTGTTAACTAATACAATGTTTGTTAACCAACTGTTTTTTGTCTATGTGTGTTAACAAACTATGTTTGTTTATGTTAAACAAAAAAACTACATTTGTTCTATGTTTGTTAACAATCATATACAAAAAACAGTTCGTTAACAGTTTTTTGTCTGTTTGTTAAAAACTATGCCTTTTAACTAAGAGTATGTTTGTCAAAAAACATAGAGAAACACATAATTATTTGACTAAAAAGCGGCTCACTTAAAAGGCCGTTTTTCTGGAGATCAATGATTTGATTGTGTTTCGATGATTTTATTGGGCTGATAGCCGGCATTTCCCGAACGGAATTTCCAAATATTATTCCGAGTTTGGTTAACAAACAAAGATATATCCATATTTATTAACAAACACATAATTATTATCATGTCTTTTTAGCGGCTTGTTAAAAAGCCGTTTTTGTTGAGATCAGCGTGCGGTGTATATGCATATATAAAGATGCTACGACGACGATAATTTGTAGATTGACGGAGCTCCTTGGTATGGGTAACTGCTAACTCCTTCTTTGCATGTGAGAGGGAAGTTACTTTAGCTTTAAGCCCATTGCATTAAAATTAAAACAATTAAAATAGAGATAATAATATATGGATAGGAGAAGGTTTTTTTTCTTCTTTTCAATAAAGTATTTAATAATTATTAATTATAATTTAATAATTAAAATAATACAATAAAAAGAGGATTTTGAAGAATTACAAACTGAACGTAGTTTGAAAGAGAACTTAAAATTAAAAATACTTTCAATAGGTTAATCTAATTCAAAAAGGAGTACAAGTTAAAAAATAACAAAAACGTTTAAGAGCAGTTTGTTAAGAGAGGATGAACTGCTAATGACGGTGGAAATCTGCGAATCGTACAAGGTTAGTTGCAAGTGAACGATAGAAGACCAGAGCCTGGGGGAGGGGAAACGAAAGCGTTTCGACTACTAAGTCCTGTAAACAATATAATCACTACGTGGCATTGTTAGATGGTTTGGAGCATATACAGTTGGCAAAAATTTGTAGCTTGTCAGCGTTATTGTTGGTAGAATTAATTTGATTGATTAAATTTGGAAGATTTTTGATATCAGTGAAAAGGGAAATAAATTATTTCATTAATATAACAGCATTTTGGAATAAGTTGAGATCTTCAATGCCAGGTAGTGACCTTGGTTGGTTTTGCTTTACAAAAGTTGAAGGAGGTACAGCTGCAGTTGCGTTTACGTTGTTTTTAAGCATGGAAGCAAAACTGATGTTTGGGGTAACTTGTCTAAGAGGAATAACTTTGGGATAGGCAGCCTGTCTGTTAGAATTAGTATTTATCTTTGGAAATTTGGGGCAGCCCCTCCAAGCTGCTAAGTGTCCTGTAGCGTTACAATTAATGCATTTTGGCACCTCAAGCTTCCCTTCAATTGGACACTCCTTACGGGAGTGTTCTATACCACATTTAAGACACCTAGGTTTAAATCCACAGTTATTATTATTGTGATGGAAATTATTACATTTTAAACATTGGAGGGTCATTGGTCGTAAGTTAAATTTCTCAACTTTTATAGTAAAGTATAGCAATCGTTCTAGTTTAAAAATTTCCATGCTTTTTTGTTCCCTAGCAAGGGTAATCTGCCAGATTGGTAGAGGCTGCTTGGTTTTAGATCTTTTTAACTGGGTTACCTTGTCAACAGAGTAGCCTAGAATAACTAACTCATCTTTGATTTCATTATCAAGAGTTTTAATGTAGATATCTTTGATAACGACCTTTACAGGACGTTGATATTTAAGCATTATCACAAAATATTCGACGGAGTTTTCTGTTAGATATCTGGTTATAGCCCTGTGCTTATTTTCGTCGAAGGGAAACATCTTTATCATTTCACCCGCAATTTTGATGGTAACTTTACTTTCAAAAAATTTGTCAACTTTGGCAAGCATAGTTTTTAGATTTTCTGTTGGCTTGACCATAATGGGTGGCATTTTCTTAACTATAGGGGTGGTATCAGAGTCCTTCTCCTCCTGTTCATCTACAATAAGTTTGTCAAACGAATTTTTGGTCTCAACTAAATGTTGAGGATTTTTAGCACAATTGACCTTGGCAATAAGCTTTTTGGAGGGCATAGTAAAACCGTCATTATCATGTTCATGATTATTAAGATGGGCAGCATTGCTCTTAATTTGAGAGTTAAAGTTTATAATTTTATGTTTTTTACAAGATGACAATGGGCAAAGCTCAAGTTTGCTTACCTCCCTCATTGCAAGCTGGAGATCATCATGGCGTTTCTTCAGCTGTTTAAGGTCATCATCCTCGATAGAATATCCAGTCAGCGCTGCAGCATATGCATTGTAGAGATTCTGTGCAATGTCCTTCTTCTTGATCACAGTAGTTATGCGTGCACAGTGTTCTTCGTCAGATAAATTGGATTGCTTTTCGGGAAATGTAGGCGAGGTCAGCAGCTCCGAGGGTATTGCGCACTCGTTGTATCCATAAGTTCTGGATTACTCGCTCCTGGTGCACTTGCCCGAACGGAGTAGTCGATCGTCTCAGCACGCTCCATTCCCACCCACCACTCATCCTCGGAGGGGTCTCCATCGCTCCTGGTCCAAAGTTGAATCCTTTCAGCATCCACAGGTAAAGATCAAAGTTTTTCAAGTCCTTTCCCTATACCTGAAAACCAGCCATCCGCGACCTACCATCACCATCATCATCATCATTCAACGCACGGAGTACCTTGGCCGTGTATGGCCTTAAGACTCCTAATCTTGAGGAATAAAGTTCATTGGAAACAAAAAACATGAATACAAACAAAAGCAGTGAGCATGATTATGTCCATTGTTAGTACAAAAAAGAAGAGAGTAAAAACAAAACGCAGAGTAAATAAAAGAAAGGTGCAATTAAAAAATAATTAAATAAGAAGCAACAAGCGCAATTACTTAATGAATTTAAAAAGAAGCTGCATTTTTTCAAAGGGGTTAGTAGCATTTTTAAATTGTGAGTAAATATTGTCAAGCCCTCCAAACGTGTTAAAGAGATTAACAATTTCTTTTAGAACATACATTGCCTTAGTGGCAGAGTCCGCAGTGAGATCAGTATTGTCATCGTTGATATTTTGAGGCAGATGGTTTGTGACCAACGGCGCAGCGTGAGAGATCCTGGGTGTACCTTGCAAGAAACTTGCGTAGGATACGCCCTCCGAGACTTGCCGGCTGGTGAAGGCGGGTCTTGTTGGCGCATGGCCCTGATTGGGTGGTAGGCGGGGCTTTGGAAACATCGGGCAACCTCTCCAAGCGGCAAGGTGCCCCATCTGGTGGCAGTTGATACAGGTGGGGTTTTCGATCCTCTCCTTGATATGGCAGTCTTTTAGGTGATGCTCACCTCCGCATTTTAAACACCTCTTCTTATAGTTGCAATTCTTGGATGAATGGTGAAAGATATTGCAAGAATAGCACTGTGAGTCTCCTGGGCGGCGATTAAACTTCTCTACTCGGACCGAGTAGTGGAGTAGCCGGTTGACTTCGAAGAGCTTGACGTTCTCCGGGGCCTTGCGATATGTGAGTTGCCACACCGGGATGGGGGCCTTAGTCTTCAAGTTTGTTAACTGTCTGACTTGGTCTATCAAGAGACCGAGTTCAGAGAGTCCTGCCGCTATTTCTTCAGAGGAGTGGGTGATATGCAGACCTTTAAGCACCGCTTTCAGCGGGCGTTGATTTTTTGGTGTTATAACAAAAAATTCTAGCTGCTTCTCCGTAAGAAAGCGGGTGACAGCACGATGAACATCCGTGTTGGCCGGGAAAATCTTCAGCTGCTCACCGGCAAGCTTGATACGAACATCATCCTTATGCAGAGTGCTGATTTCAGCAACGTGCAATTTAAGTGCGTCAGTGAACCGCACCATGATGGGCGGCAGTTTAGGCTCGGCAGCTACAAGCATGTCAGCAGGATTGTCATCTTCAATCTCAACATCAGATAGTTGCTCAAAATTGTTAGTAGTAGCAATGGGATTAGTGATATTAGTTTCAACACTAATGCGAGCAGTATGCCTTTTAGGCGGTATAAGAAAGCCGTCACTAGGAGCAGCCGCAGCGGATCTTTTAGGCTTTTTAGTTTTAGAACTAATCTTGCTCTTGGAGCTTAACTTTACCTGCGCATTACTGTGCCTAGCGCAGTTAGTAAGTGGACATAATCCGAGCTCACTTACCCGTTTGGTTGCCTCAGCAAGGGCTGCTTCCGCTGTTTTTAGTCCATCCATGGTGGGTTTAAGGGCAGTCCGCTGAATGACACCTCCGTCAATCAGGATGTTTTGCTTCTGTAGAATTTGTTGGATCAAGTCCACAGCCTTCTCCTTGCCTTGAGTTGGGCGCGAGCCGCAGTGATGGCGGTGCAGTGATCGGCATCAGAGAGCAGGGGAGGTTCCGTTAACATAGCTTCAGCGGCAGCGCTGGAACTGGGTACTTGCAAATGGTCCTTAAGAGAACCGTTCCCCATAGAAAAAACATGCTGCATGGTTGGAAAATTTTTCTTGAAAGTAGCCAAATCTTGTAAGAGCTTACGCGAATTGCAAGCATCAGAATCCAAATCAGCAGTAAGATCCATGGCGATTTGACTCTGGAAACTCGGGCAATCAGCTCTCTCCATCTCCATCATACTAGAAACTCCCGCATAAATACTCATCACACGCGTGGCCTATTTCACTTCTGAGTATCGTAATCACCAGAGCATAAAACCGCGGCCTACCTATTCAAACACAGTCTTTCTTTCGAATTCAATCATTTCAATAAATTTCTGGTATAAAATGATAAATGAAAGGACATCAAATCATATCCTGGTAAAATAGGAATATTGTTGTATGAAAATGGGTAATGTTATTTATGATTTCACACTAAAATAATTTAGCAAATAACTTTAAAATATATATTTTAAAAATCGGACAATTATTACAGTAATAGTTTCTTTTATTTATTGATCGTTTTTTAATTATGACCACATATTCAGTGTCTTGATGTGGTTGGATGGTCATTGTCTTCGAAAGAGCCGCAAACCTCCTGTCTATAATTGAAGAAAAAATGGTGTTTGGCTCGATGTCCATGGAGTTAATGAACAGTTGAAAATTTTAAAAAAAGCAGCGAGTGTGTCAGGAACAAAGCACATCAGTAGAGCGAAATGCCGGCCAGTCATTGTGAAATATGTGGATCTAGTAGAACTGGTCCAATTTTTCGTACAGTCCTCAAAAGACATTGGAATCTTTTAACCGTGTCAATGAACAGCAATAACTGTTTGTAAACATTTTCTATATCTCCCAAGAATGTGAAGATGTCGGAAAATTCCTTCAAAACGATGAGTGCCTTTTTTAACCACATCAATGTTCTCTTGGGGAGCAGGTTCGTGTGGTTTAAGACATCAGCATCGCTACAAAAGAAATTTGAGCTTATACATGCTTTGATTTGTAGAATTTCCTTTCAGATACTTGTTTACTTGATACAGACTTGGGTGGTTGATGCTTTGAGGGCTGCTTTGAAATGTTCCTGCAACCTTTTCATGAGGCAATATGACCCTTTTGGTCGCAGTTGATACTAGTTGAGTTGTCAATCAACCCAACCGTAGGGCAGTCCTTGAAGAAGTGTTGCCCCTTGCAGTTGATGCATCTTTTGTGAGATCCGCAATTACTACTAGTTACATGAAAAACTATTTACATTATTACTGATTGTATAAAAACTAGTTGCATGAGAAAAAGTGGGTTGTCCCAGGTCTTCCATTTTACATCTGGATTCTTATCGAAAAGCAGGAAATCTCATTAATTTCGAAAATTTTCATGTTGGATTTTCTTCTGGGAAGTATGATCTGTCAAACAGGAATGACTTTCTTTACCCTATTCTTTAGCTAGGTCACCTTAATAATAGGGAAACTTTCCTTGAAAACTTCTTCAATTTCGTCAAGAGTTATTGTAACCGGAAGGCATTTAATATTTTAATATTTTTAATTATCGTAACCTAACAGCCTTAAGAGGCCTGAAAGATTTAGATGTCATATTGAAATGATCTACTTCTTTTAAGGTAAGGAAAGATAATAAGGCTCGTTGCTCCATCAATGATAAGACCTATTCGTTGGATGATAAGATCCATCTGACTTGAGGAGCAGGAATGTTGGACTCTTCCGTTGTCATTAGTTTAACTTATGAAGAGCAATTTAACCCATGTAGAATGAAAGTATTCAGTAAAGACATTCAAACCTACGTGGGACAGTGGCACAACGGATTATTCGCATTTAGCCTTTGTTTTACTCACAATTACATTATTGTAAGTACTATAGTTCCACTCCTCCGTACCGGGACCTCATTTAAATATTATAGTTCAAAAACACTAAAAAACATGCTTTTAGAGGTAATCAAATTAAAAAGTAAAAAATAAATTAATAGTTTAAAAAAACACGCTTTTAGAGTTAATCAAACTAAAAAGTAAAAAATAAATTAATAGTTTAAAAAAACTAAAAAATCACGCTTTTAGAGTTAATCAAACTAATAAGTAAAAAATAAATTAATGGTTTAAAAGAACTAAAAAAACACGCTTTTAGAGTTAATCAAACTAAAAAGTAAAAAAAAAAAAATATTAACATAAGAATAAAATGACTGACGAGAAAATGAATGCCACTATGCTAAAAGCGTGGGGTGCTTTATATGGCATTTTAAAACTAACTCTGCATTTCGGAATGAAACTAATGAAAAATTATAACGACTGATATCGAGCACCTCACGCTTTTAGAACAGTGACATTTATTTTCTCGTCAGTTATTTTATTCTTATGTTAATAATTTTTTTTTTTACTTTTTAGTTTGATTAACTCTAAAAGCGTGATTTTTTAGTTTTTTTAAACTATTAATTTTTTTTATACCTATCAAACATTTCTCTGTAATACCACGGGGCGCACCATCCTTTGAGAACCAATTAATTCTGACAAAAAATGTTATACTCTTTGTGAAAAAATAATTACTCCCAAATAAGCACTTTCTTACCAATTGTTACTTCTCATTTTTTTGCATCCAACGGCCAAGTATAACATTATGAAACTACCAATAAGATGAGCCAAATGAAACTAGAAATTTGTATTCAAATTTTCCCCGTTTCTCGCGCAGAGCATCATGGTTAAAATCTGCCTTTTTTTAACGCTACGATTTTATTATTTTTTTAAATTTTTAGTATTGTTATTACAGATTAAGGTGACTGAAAAATTTTGTTAATTCTTTTAAATATAAAATGTCTAGTAGATAAAATATTGATGTTTTATATGCATCTCTCGAATTAAAAAAAAGGGGATATTGACATTTTGTAGAAGAATCATCCTGTGCGGGCGAAAACAAATCTCTGAAACATGTATGTTGTATAAAACTCGCCAATTTTACTAAAAAAAAATTTTGAAGCTACTTATTGACAAATAGCTAAATACAATTAACGATGCAGGAACTAAAATTAAAACTTACAAATAGAAAGTTGATAGTTACAAGGATTGAAAAAGTAGTTTACAAATTTCGAAAACTTTTATTCTCAAACTTAATATTTTTGTTTTATTATTTTAGTTCTTTATTGTATACCTCCTAGAAAAATTTTATTTTTCATTTATAATATTTATTTGAATACATTTTTTTAAAATTGTGTATCAAACAGTTTTAAACTTTTTTTTTATGTTTTTTTTCTGCAATTTAAATATATTATTTAATATATATTATTAATATATAAATATTATTTAAACATTTATGGGGTTTTGAAATTTATTTATACAACAAATAAAAAGCTAATAGTTCCTTAAAAATAAATTTACAAATCTCGGAACATGTTCTTTTATGAAATTTTTGATAAATAATCTTTATTTATTTACTTTTTCCTCCTTTTGAATGTAAACATTTTAAGATTTATAAATAGCTTGAGAAGTAATTACAATTTAACTGAAATGATTACATATGAAAGTCCGAATTTTTACTGTCAATTCTAATATCTGTAGATTTCTTAGAAATGCTGCAAATTTGTGAGCAGAATTGAAGGATATCAGGATGATTAAAAAGTATTAAATTATTTGTAAAAAGATTATGATAAAATTAGATGTAAAATCAAGCTTCATATATTTCCATTTGAGTCATTAGATTATTTGAAATCCATTAGATTTTTTATTTTGAACTTAATGCTTGATGACAAATGCTGTAGGAAAATATTTCAGGTAGTTTTATATTATAAAAGCATTAATAACATTTTTATTATTTCACTATAAAAAAAATTGAAAAGTAGATATTTATTGAAAAATTATGCGAAGATTTCATAAATTATTATTATGTTTTATGTATTTAATATTTCTATCAAGTGAAGGATTTCATGTTTATAGTAATTACAAATTTATTTATAGAACTTTTTGTTATTAAGAATTTTTATTTATAGTGATTATGTTTTTAACTTTATCATCGAAAAAGATAAGATGTGAAACTTCAATAAAAATAAAATTTGCTTGTTATTAACAAGAAATAAAAGTATGCTAATCCTTTTTTTCTTATTATAACATTGATGATGCTAAAATCTTGGCTGACAATTTAAAATATATATGAAATAAATGAAAAATTAATACCATATAACGATTAAGTGGAGCACATATTTTAAATCATAACTTTGGAGAAATGAACATTTTTATTTATCATATTTTTACTGTGTATAGAGCTGATTTTTTAAAAAAAAATTTCAATGTAGTGATACATATTTATCATTTCTATTATCAAATTTTCTTTTACTATTATATTTTTTTATTATTTATTTGTAAGATTTTTGTTTTATTGTACAAACAGATTTTTACTAAGTAATATAAAATGTGAAAAAATAGCTGACTATCAAAATCTATTAATTCAAAGTTAAGATTTTCAAATAGTGTTTTTAATATCTTAGGAATTTATCAATACTTTGAAAAGTTTTTTTATGATTTGTACAATCTCAAAAACTTTTAATTGCAAGTATAAGCATAAATTATTTTACTGAAGCCTAGTAATTTATGATACATCTTCATTATGGAATTCTTTCGGAGCATCTACACAAACACTACAGACATAAAATGTGAATATATGTGCAGTAGTTTTCATTGTGTTAAGAATTATATGAGTTCTACATCTAATTCTTATTAATGTTCTACTGAAAGAGAAATTTAATTTTGTGTAAACATTGTGATGCCTTGTTTTTTAAATCTCCCAAAGTTGTAGCTAATATTATCTCTTGTAAATTTCTTAACCTTTGAATTCAAATTGATGCCAGTCAATTCTTCCATTAGATAATTAACAATAGCAACTGTTGTTCACCTATTCCCACCACCGCCACTCTCTTTAAACTTTTATAAATTTGACTTGTTGGTCTTTTTTTTTTAGAAAACTAAAAGAAAAAGCAGTAGCAAGACTAAAAAAAAAAATTATTTTTATTGCTCAGTATCATTGACACCTTGATATGGGTTGCAGTAAATTCTATACAATTCTTTTCACATTTGACAACTGTTGGAATATTTATTTGGTTTATAAATTGATACTTAATTTCTAAGTTTATGTTAGAAGTACATAAACTTAGAAATGCTAGCATTTCATTATGTTTATTTAGCATTTTTTTTATGTTAAAAGTACATAAAAAAATGCGTTTAAATTTAAATGTAATAAACATTTAAATTTAAATACATTTTTTAAAATTTAAGTGTCCGTGTACAAAAAATTTAAATTATTTACAATTACATACTTCCATAAACAAAAAAAAAAAAAAAACATTTATCAAGAAGCATGTTAGAGTTATTAATGCATTGCCCACAAGCAACAGGTAAGTTTTGGCCATAATCTTGGAGAATAAGCTCATTGGTTATGTTCTCGCCCCTTATAAATGAGATGCATCACATATGTTGTCATGTTACTGGCAATTACTATGTTATCATTAGATTTTTTTTTTTTTGCCATTTTTAAAAAATATTTTTGGGGATAGGTTTATTTCTGAAAATGAGATATTTTGGCATTTTGAAGTTATTTTTGGAGAATATAGGAAAGCCTATCTTTAAAACAGGAAATATGGTCGTATATGTAAGCTTTACATAGCATTTCTTTTAATTTCAACCATTTAAAATTCTGTAAAGATTTACAGGTAATAATATAATAAATAATTTACCTTTAATAAATAATTACTATTATTTATTAAAGGAAAATTATTTATTATATTATTACCTTATTAATATTTTAAATAGTGAAATTTATTTGATAAGAATGATATTTGTTGAATAATTTCTTTTAAAATATTTTATGAAATGATGATAAAGAAAGTTTTATATCATGCCATTCTTAGATAATTGTTTTAAAATGTTCTGTTTTCCGTACTAAATGCCAATTATTGATTTTTAAATGCTCCTCAATAAGTATTTATTCTTTCAGAGTGAACAAATCCTGCTATACACTTCTTAATTAACTTACAACTATATCTTATGGCATATACTACAACCATATTATCAAGGAAATCAATTAATTATAAACTATAAGGTAAGGTTTTTTGTTTTTTTTCTTTCAGTGGATATTCTTCATTGTCATTATTTTAATTTTACCTTTATTAGTACATCTAATGTTTATTAGAAGTGAAAATTACTGCTTTGTCAATAAAATGAATTTGTTTAATTCAATGTTTTCTTTTTATCATTATCGAATTTTATGTAAAAAAAGTGTTGTGAGTGTTTTAAGTTTGCGATGAAGGATTTTTATTTCCCTTAACATTTTTCTGGTGGTTACCACAATACTAATATGTATTTAATTTTTTTATATAAAATAACCAGAATCTAATGTCAAATGAAAATAATTGTGATACAAACTTTTAAAGTTTATTACATAATATTTTGTAAAATTTGAGATTTCTAAATTTTATTTAAAGAATTCAACTACAAGAAAACTTAAGTATAGGAAAAATTTTAAAAACAGTTTTGTATCTTCATTCTTTTCTCTTAGGACATTTATATTAGATTCATGTGAAAATGTAAAAGAAATTAATTTGTTATAATGATTTTTTTGTGGAAGTATTTATTTAAAAAATCAATTTTTTGTGTTTCTAATTACATGTAAGTTGTATTTAATGTTTATCCTTTCACATGTGCAATTTCTAATAAACATAAATAATTTATTGTTCAGATTATTATAAAAATTTGAAAAATAAGTAGCTCTTCTTTTACTATTTGAATACATCTTTAAAAAAGGAAATTAGTATTTTCTAGAAAGAGGAAATATCTAATTTGAGCATAAAGAGTTAGGATGGAAAACATTTGAAATAATGTGGTTAGTTTTGAAATTCATATTAATACATTACATTTTTTCATATTAATAACTAATTTAATATATTGATAACTAGTTTATTACATATGAACTTTTAACATATTAATTTTACATAATTATTTGGTTATTTTTTAAAGATTGTTAAGCACAAAAAGTGATATGTAAAATTTTCTTTTTAATCACATTATTATTAAAAATATTTATGCATTTTATTCATGCAGGTTGGTAAAAGATTGACTAAAAAAGAATCTTTTAACTTGGAGCACATCAATTTCTGAATGAAGAATTAACATTTAACATATATAAATAAAACTTGAGAAAATTTGTGGAGAAGAAAATATTGTTCATGTCAACATAAATTGAACAGCATTCTCATGCAATAAGGATTTTGGATTGTCTGGGTATGTACAAGTAGCATCTTGTATACATTTAAAATTATTTAAAATATTATAAAATAGTCTATAAATAACAATATTTTAAACAGATAATTTATAAAAGTGAAATTAAACTGGATTAAAAGACAGATTTGTACACTATTCCAATTGCTAATTAATAGGAATGTCTATCATAAACTACAAAAATTTGATCAATTTTCATGTAATGCCCTCAGTGATAAGTGAAGTCATTTTCATATAATAATTGCTTATAAACTTATTTTTGCATTCTGATGGAAGAGAAACCCTATGTTTGTAAAACTTGGGATCAATGTTTTTTAGATAAAGATACTTTAAAAACCCATTATTTAATTCATATGAAAGACAGACCCTATAGTTGTGATAAGTGTGGCAAAGCTTTTTCGCAGAAAAATAACTTAAAAGCCCATTATGATATTCATATGAATAATAAACCCTATGGTTGTGATGTATGTGATAAAGCTTATACACAGAAAATTCATTTAAAAAACCATTACTTTATTCACACAAAAGAAAAACCATTTGTTTGTAAAGAATGTGGTAAAGCGTTTTCTCGAAAAGTGCATTTACGCCATCACTTTACTCATACAGGAGAGAAACCCTATGTTTGTGAAACTTGTCATAAAGGTTTTTCAGATAAAAATGATTTAAAGATCCATTCTCGTATTCATACAAAAGAAAAACCATACAGTTGCAATATGTGCTGCAAATCTTTTTCACAGAAAAATAACTTAAAAACTCATTATCATATTCATATGAATAATAAACCTTATGATTGTGATTTATGTGGTAAAGCTTTTTCACAGAAGATTCATTTAAAAAGCCATTATTTTATTCATACAAAAGAGAAACCATTTGTTTGTAAAGAGTGTGGTAAAGGTTTTTCAGGGAAAGGTAATTTAACAGTCCATTATCGTATTCATACGGAAGAGAAACCTTATGGCTGTGAAATGTGTGGAAAGGCTTTCACAAAGAAAAATGATTTAAAAATCCACTATCATATTCATACAGAAGAGAAGCCATATGTTTGTGAAATTTGCAGTAAAGCTTTTTCAAGGAAAGACACTTTAAATAAACATCATAACTCTCATATGGGACTGAAACCATATGTTTGTGAAAAATGTGGTAGAGCTTTTTCACGGAAAGACAGTTTAAATATTCATTGTCGTGTTCATACAGAAGAGATTTCTCAAAATTCATAAAATATATATTAAAATATCCAAATAGAGTTCTGTAAAAATTACAATAAAAGAGAAACCCAGTTTCTTAAAAGTGTGATAAAACATTTTTACAGAAAACGTTCTGTATATATTACTGTAAAAATGAAACACTATGTTTGTGAAATGTGTGTTCAAAAGGAATTTAGCTAAAAAATGCATTATGTTATGCATACATAATAGTTGATTTATTGATAACTCTACATACAAGGTATTTGTTGTAAACTTATGGGTTGAATGATAAATATAAAAGATAATAAAAATTAATGTTAATATAAAATCCTAAGTTAGTTTTGTAACATTGCAATGACAAAACTAATTTTGATTTATATACTTTTCGAATAGTATATTTATTTAAAATACAAGTATAATATTTTAAAAGTAAAAATGAAATATGTGTATATATTTTTTTTAATTTGCAAATTTAGATTGATTATATTTCTTCCTTATATACAAATTATTACAATAAATCAAATGAAAATTTGCGGGTATTCTCTTTTCATTATTTATTTCCTAATGCAATTATTAACACTTATTAAAATTAGGAAATATTTAAATATGATAATATCTGAAACTGAAATGTGTTTTGTACATAGTTTTACTAAGCAATTTTATACAACTGACATTTATATGATTATTGTTATTAACTCTTTATTAATAGTTGTTATTGGTTTATATAATTCTCTATATTATACCAATTAGTAAGAAATTCTATAATATTTCATTTGGTGTATTATTTATGAATGAAACTGCAATTTAATTCCGGGTGCATACATGTAGTATATATAGTCAATTTATTAAATTTTATATGCATTTCATATTTCTATCAATGTTATATTCAGTGGAAATACATGCTTATTAATGCATTTTTCTATTTCTTTCCATAATAAAATAAACTAAATTTTTACAGTCTTGTCTATTTTTATATATTGTGTGTTATAATGTGACCTGTTAAGCTTCATATGAGAGTCTTGGCATTTTCTAAATTATCAAATAAATAAAAATCCTTCATTTCCACTTTCCCTTTCATTATTAATTGATATTTTAGAAAATCATTTGGTGATAATTTTTTCTATTGTTACCCTCCATAAATTTTTTGAAATATCAATTAATAAAGAGGAGAAAAGTTAAGTTAATTTCAATTAAATGGCTAAAATGTTTGGTTTTATATCTTAGGAATAAAAAAAAAATTGCAATTTGAGTAAAAATATGTTTAGTTGGTATGATATGGTGTAAATCCCATCGGCATTTTTGAAATTCTTTTGAATCAAAGAAATCATCAATCAACAGAGGATATGATGATCAGAGCTTCTAAGATATACTTAATATTTTTCTTTTGAAAAAGTAGTATATTAAACTTGAATACAGAGTCGATTTTAAAATCGTTTTTGTGTTATTCGCCATTGTAGAATAAAACTAAAGCAAGGATGTAAACTTGTAGGATGTAAAGGATGTAGGAATATGGCATCACAAGTTATGTGA
>BPLQ01013202.1:0-68681 GCA_021605075.1 Caerostris darwini
AATTATTAAAATATCTCTTATAATATATAATATATAAAATAATAATAATATAAAATATCTCTTATAAATTATTAAAATATAATAATCTTTTATACACTATTAAGATAAAAAAAAATACCTAAGTTGAATTCTGAATTAAATCTAATTTTTTTTTATATTTTAATCACTTTCTCAGTTTGTGAAAGTCCTCTATGGATTAATTACGTTTGTTATTTGGACAAAGTTTTAAGAGCAATAAATCTAATAGAAATATGACTATCAATCAAAACTGCTCAAATATTTTCTCAAAATATAAGTTGGGTTAGTAACATTTACTCTCTTTAAAGTGTAAGGTGTGCCTTGAGAATAATTTTTTTTTTATAAATATATTCCAATAAAACAAGAATATCCTTTTAAATACATACCGAAAAAAGTTAAACATTTAAATATTCAATATTATAAGCTGTAACTGATACAAATTCATAATTTAAAACAATTAACTAAAGTACAAAATTACAAATAATGAACTGAAACATATGCTAAAGCTAAGTGAGTGCTTTATAAACATGATTTTTAGAAAGATTTCAACAGAAAATCAAAGCATACGCCGTGTTCTTTTTGAAATTCAGGGTGAGAAAAAATATACAGATCTGTTGTGCAAAGTTTCCGTTGCCCTTTCCAATCAATTTCTATGTTTTTTTTTTCATTTCGCTTTAACTGAAGTCGAACATTCCCCAATAGTAACGTCTAGATCTATCTAGCAGGATATATACCAAAAGCATCCTTGATTAACGCGCATACGCTGATGCGTTGATATAAACATTCCTTCGCCACTGAGACTGAGATATGTTGTTGCATAAATAGGATAATCTCCATGTTTGGAAGAAATGCTTAGGTGTTTTCACATTTTTTTTAATTAGCTGCTTATTGACTGATTTTAATTATATTTTGAAGTTGAGTAGTAAATTTCAGCATTATCTGCGTTAAATTAAAATCGGAAATAAAGCTATTTCGCAAGAATTAATTTTTCTTTAGATCAGGTGCTTCTAGCTTGAGCCACATATAAAAGGAGAATGTGTTTGGCATCACATAGAGAACAAAATAAGTTGTTAATGTTCAGTGTTTGATGCGAATCATCAAAAATAGACATAAATGACAACATAATAGAATAAGAGTTCTAAAAACATGAATGTCATAGTATAATAATTCAAATAACATACTACTGTGTCCGAAAAGTAAGACCAATTTTCACTTTAAAATTCCCGGGGTTTATGGAATTTCAATTTTTTAGGTTGCTGGCACTATCCTTGACATCTGTGGGAAATTTGAAGTCTAAGTATTCATTAGTGTTTGAGTTACGCTTGGCTTTGTGAGACGCTAAAACTAATTCCGGCGATTTTTAAAAAGTCTGAATTAATTGAGCAAAGAACTTGCATTCAATATTGTTTGCGGAAGCGTATAGAATGTTGCAGAAGGTATTCTGTGAGCCTTCCTATATCGGAAGAAAATGTTTAGAAGTGATATAAACAGTTCAAAGAAGGCAAAGAACGCCTTGTAGACGAAGAGTCCTCTGGTCGACCATCAATCTCAACCGACGAAGCTCACGTATAAAAAATTAAAGATTTGGTGCTTGCAAACCATCGATTTACAATTAGAGGCCTTGCAGATGATGTTGAAATTTCAAAAGGATCAGTCAATTTCATTTTGGGTCTCAAATGTGTCAAATCTCGATTGCTATCGAAAACACTGAATGCGCCAGCTCACACTGCATTGATTCTTCGTGAATGTTTCGCCAAAAATGAAACCCATATTGTTCCACAACCACTATATTCACACCGTGCGACTTCTGGCTATTCCCTAAACTTAAAAGACCATACCAGGGACACCGTTTTGAGTCGATTGCAGAGATTCAACATGAATCGCCGCACGCTTTGTAAGGTCATCCCTGCCGATGATTTTTTAGCATGCATTGAGAATTGGAAAAAACGTCGGCAAAAGTGCTAACGTTGTGTCCGGAGGGTATTACTATGAAGGCAATGAAAAAAATTTGGTAGAATAAATAAAGAGTTTTAAGAAAAAAATATAATTGGTCTTACTTTTAGGACACACTAGCAGCATTCTTTTCTTTCAGATCTTTTAGACTTTTAGTGGGTCAATTAATTTTAACAAATGAAATAAAATATTTTTAATAAAAAAATATATCAAGAAAAGATAATTGAATTAAAAACTTCAATAGGTATTTGATTTATTAAACTCCTAATTTTTATGAATTTGTAGTAAAAAATAAATAAATTTCTTTTTCGTAAATAACAATGAAATAATAGTTTAAATGTTGTTAATAATTAGGCGTAAGCACGCATCACGGAGAAAAACTATGATGAAACAAGCTGGGCTACGAAAGTCGAAAAATCAACAAATTAATTTTAGTAGTTTTGTAAAAACATAAATATTAGCTAACGTTTTATTTAATTTATGATTCAACCTTCTTAATAATATCAAAAAACTTGTACTTGTTGTTGTGTAGATTACTTGTAAGAGTTTAAACACACACACATATATATATATATATATAGATATATTAAGTGCTATAAAATATGAAAAATGTCTAAGTTTTTACAGTTGCTAATTTATTAATATTATCTTTCTATTTTGTAGCCTTCTGTTTTGTCTCCATTCTAGGTTGTTCTTAATTTGTAATATAGGTGAAAATATTGTGGAATAACATGATCTAGTCTTGATAGACACACTTCTTTCCTTCGTAATACTTATTCACAAGCAATATAACAAGATGCACGATTTGCGATTGAAGTTGCATTCAAATTATGAAGTATCCAGAAAAGCTGTTTGTATTTCGTTTCACAAAAGAATAATTAAATTGAACGTTTGCTATTGCCTAAACTGAATATCTCCATGAGACGTGTATACGTTTTGCCAAAAGGGTTTGTACTTCAAGGCTGCTCGAGTTTTTAACAAATAAATGAGAAACCTTGTCATAGATGACTTAATAATGATACATAAAGATATGTAGGGTTCAAGAATTGATGATTCATCATGAAATCTTGGACACGTTGTATACGAGTAGCTTGTACAGGAATGCTCTGGCCATGGTGTAAGCAAATTTTGAAACTCAGTACGCGTTGTACAGAAGTTCTCACTGGTCACTGGTAAAACAAATCAAAATCTCAAGCACGTAAACTAATTTTTAACTTAACGCAACTTTTTTTATTAGAGTACGCCATAGGTTGCTAAATATAAAAGTGAATAAAATTTTTAAAAATATGAATATTTATTTTCATCACACAGTTAAAAATTTAACTATTATTTACTTCTTTAAATTTTAAAATTTATGGCATTGTCAACAAAGTGAACCACAGGTTATCAAAATTAAAGTAAATACAATAATATTGTTCTTTCTCACACAGTTAGTATCGGAAAAAAAATTACTTAAAAGCAATTACTTTCAGATTACCCAATTCTCATAGGTAGCAGAAATATAGAATCATCTTACAACTAATTAATTTAAAAAACGTTTTCCAAATTGGGCAACTGGAACAATATCGCCTTTTATAACAAACTTTAGTAATGATTACGACTATACTTTATTACTAAAATATGCTTTTCTTAACATTTGTTAGTAACCAAATCGAGGTGGTAATAAAGGGTTTCTGAAAAGTGCACTTTATTCAAGGATATTATGTAATTTTTACTCTAGCCTAATCAGGCAAAATTACTGCCCTGCAGACTACTTGCTATTACATGCAATAGAATACTTTAGAGTGCGGTAAATGAGAATTGCAAGTAAGGAAATTTTTCAATAATAATGCTTAGTTAATTAATTTTTATTTGTTTATATTTGCATTGTTTCAATAAAATCGACTTATTACCCATAATATTTAACAAGCATGCATTTAAAGGAGAGCTGCCTGATTTATTAATTCCCTCCCTTCATCCCAAAATGTGGATGATCACATGCATACTAAAATCATATTTTTAGGGATGTTAATGGAAATGTATGCTGTAGCATAATCTTACAAGATAAAAGGAAGCGCATCTCACAATATAACAGTATTTTCCTTCCCTTTTTTTCATTTGCTTTGAAGTGACTATCCAAAGAGTGCTTACAAGTAAAAAGGGAAAACCTTTATTAGAGTATTACAAAAACTAAAGGCAGTGTTTGTTGCAGCGCGCTGTAATGACTTCATGTATCCTTTGGGGATGAATATTTCCCCGCTCTCCTTTCGCAGCGGGTCTTCAATCGAAGATTAAGGCCCACAACAAAAATAATTATGCCATGTCCACTGGTAAAACAATTCAAAATATCAAGCAGGTAACTTTTTAATTATGCGAAATAGGATGCTAAATATCAAAGAGATTAGAAGTTTTTAGACATAATGTTTCTTATCACTGAGATAAAAATTTTACTTCTATTTACTTCTTCTTTACACTTAATGAATTTTAAAAAATAACATCATCGCCATCAAACTGTGTCAGAATTAAAGTAAATACAATCATAGTGTCCTTTCTCACACATTAATATTTAATTATTCTACCCTACGTTTCTTAGTAACTTTTGGAGAATAAACAAATATTAAAAACACTGGTTTATAAAAGTGGTTATATTTATCACAAATCTAAAGAGTAACTACTCTTTACTTTGTCTCTTATGAACTTACAGTTAGTAACTTTTGGAAACTGAACAATTATTAAAAGCAGGTAAACTTTCATATTAAGGAGTCAAAGGAGTTTCATAAGGAGTCAAAATTTTTCTTGCAATTATTGCAATTTTTGTTCGAAATAAAAAGTGTTTTCCTTACACATAATTAAAATTTTTCCTCCTTACCTCTTCAATTACACTTAAAATATTTGGATGCTGATGAGTTATCATAAATAGCTATTTAAGTTTTATAGCATAACTTCTTCGTCATTGGTGTGACAGCCCTAGGTGTGCCAAGTCATCTGCTTACTGGTAGATTTCGAAACAGGATGTTTTCGTTTTACGGGGTAGGCTTGTCAGTCATACGCCCAGCAGTTATATGTATTAGACCGGACCTAGTGTTTGAGGTGGATTCCGAGCCACAACAGGCACCCATGGCATCACCGGGAATTCTAGCCCAAAACATGTGGCACTAAGCCTCAGGCCCCCTTGTAGCATATTATTTCATTGGATAATACCATAGAATTTTATATCGTTCAAAGAATAATTGCTCTGCATAGTTATATAGTGGTAACATTCTTGATTCAATTGTTCGCTTTAACTCAGTTGTTGTTTGTGACTCGTTCATCCTACACGAACCTCATAACCTAAACATCACGACCTCATAACTTTCATAACCTTCTATTTCAGAATAAAGCTAAAATATTATATTCTTAAAGAGCCTATTTTTTGCATTGTTTGGTTAACACGTTCTGCGAACCTGAACCCAATTATACATTTCTAGGATACCCTATGGACATGTATTGTGGAATTTATTCTACTCATGCACCTCTTCAGAATCTTTGAATTTCAACATTTTATTACACGCTGAATTCCATAAAGCATAATTCAAATTGTTGCACTAGCAAGATTGTTTTGAATTTATCTTTGATAAATCTTCGTAAGAGATATTACAGACACAATTACCTAAAATTGTCTCACTTTTATTAAAATATGAGAATAAATTAATACATATGAATTTGTCAATTGTTAACCAATGATGTCTATAAATTCATTACTGTTAGTTAATATGTGTGTCATTAATATACATTAGTAATAATTTTACAATGGACTAATTTTCTAAATAACTTAATGCTGAAACTTTCTTAAAATTTTCTATTTATATAATGCTGAAACAAAATAAATTAAATAAAACATTGACATTTAATGAACAGGGAAAAAAAGGAATTATTGCATTTTTTATTGGTAAAAGGAAATTGCGTTAAGTAACTAATTAGAATGATAATTAAGTATGCTTGTAAATGTGATATAAAGCTATGTCTTTTAATATCTATTTTAGTCCTGAAACTTTCTTAAAATAACATTTCTGTTTATATATTGCTGAAACAAAATAAATTAAATTATCATGGCATTTAACGATGAACAGAGAAAAAGGGACGATTGTATTCTTTGTTGGTAAACAACAATGAGGTAACTAATTAGAAGGAATTAAGTTGCCTTGTGAAAGTTAATTAAACTAATAAATTCTTTGCATTTGGTTTTTCTTACCGTGACCATTCCTAGGGAGTAAGTTGGCTCTAGGTAAATTTTCGACGCCTAAACTTATGCAAATTGCTAATAAAAAAAAAGGGCACTGGAAATAATTTTCCAAAAATGCTGAGGGGTTGCATAAGTGAAGGGGAGGAAATGACAGAAAGAGGGAAAAGTTCAGTATATTAACGGAACGAGAAGGGGTTGTCTTTGGGGGACGAGAGGGTTGAGAATGTTTTTATCACTTCTCCCTCTACAGCTGTTAAGTTATTGAAAATTAAATTCAAAAGGAAATGGGCTGAGGGCTAAACTAATGAAATTGGAGTGCTGAGATCAGGTCACTAGATTGGTAAAATTCGACAATAATTTATACATTGTCCTAATTTGGTTTTAAAAGGTTTTTAAATATGTTTAGGAGAGAATGGATTCAATTAAGACAGTCCTTTTTTATTGCCCACGTGTGCTATTATTAAATAAGGGTTGGATATTATAGCTTTCAATTAACCCCAAAATATTGGTTAAAAATATTTATTTACGACAACCCGTATTGATAGAAATTGTTTTAATAATAATTATGTTTTTTGAAACGTAACAGATAGAGAGGAAAGCTCAGTATATTAAAAGGGCGGTAAAAAATATAACTTGCGATTTTAGATATAAATTAATGAAGAATGATGCAGAGTATTTCAAAATAAAAATACTTCTTTAAGATGAGATTTTTTTTTCTTTTTGTTATGATACTACTGTCCACTTCGAAAAGTATAATTCTATGATCTATACTTATGTAAAATAATATTCTATGATCTATATTTATATAAAATAATATTCTATGATCTATATTTACGTGAAATAATATTGTATGATCTATCTCTCTATATATAAAGTAATATTCTATGATCTATATCTACATAAAATATACGTAGTATCAAGTTATTCTTCAATTTATATTTTTTTATTGATGCATTAAATTCATCAGATTTTATGCTGTTATATATTAAAAAAATTAACTAATAGATTATGGAAACTTGTCAATTAGCTGATTTCTAAGAAGATATTACAAAAAATATCGTGGCTTAAGTTTTGCATACCATTATATTTTTTAAATAAATATTATAAACTATTTATTACTATTAATCCATTGAGAAAGATATCTGAAATTTATTAGCTGTTTTTTGTTAGTTTTATTCATGTCAAAAAATTACCAAATTCTTTATTAAAAGGCGTTTTTCTTTTAAGTTTCTTTAATGATTTATTAGAAATTTAAAATTGTTAAAATAATTTTTATTTCAAAGATAAAAAGGGAATATAAATTCTAACTAACTTGTATTAAAAGCAATATTATCTGAAAAAATACCAGTGATTGTTTTCTCGATTTATATTTGGGAAATCATCGTCAGAAAAATTCCTTTAAATAATTTTAGGCACCAATGATTACTGAAAAATTACTTGTTGAAATACTTAATCAACTGCGAACAAAATGAAATATGCAGTATGATTCAATAAGCATTGTACATAAAGGCATTTACTAGTGAACTATTTTTTGGGATTTTGGGATTTCAATTTCATTTTATTGAAAATCAACATCAAATCTTGATGTTGTTTCTAATATTGAACCAATTCATTCCCCAAGACAATGACGATGTGGTAGATTAAGATTTACTAGTTATGGTGTTGAAATACACGCTTCTTTCTGCAATTTCACCATCAAGAATGTCATCTGGGAAGCTCACATTATTCTTCAATAGATCTTGCCTTACTTCAAATACCTTCTAGCGTATGGATTTATTATTCTTTTGCGCTGCATATGACATAAGCTTTTCATGAAGACTTCGCTTGGCCCTTTATAATATAATTTTTCCTTTATGCTGAAGAATAATACAGAATGCACTGTCACCCCAACAGCTTACATACTAAGGGCCGATACGTCCGAAAGAGTTCTATTACATTGTGTTGTAGTTATAAACGTATGTAAAATGCAGGACTCTTGGCTCAGTGATAATTACGGGACTGGTGAGTATTAGAGCGCATGTTCAATCAGTTGGCGGCGACGAGACTCAACGGCGTTTGTGTTGCTCAGCATCTTGCCTTGTTATTGGGGAGTTTTCCGGGTTTTCTCACGTACGATAAGCAAATGCGAAATACTTCCAACTGAAAGTCCACCCGTAAGGCACTGGCATTCTTTCTGAGCGTCGCGGAACCAAGTCAGACTTCTACCCACGGGTGCTTCATCACAACAGAAGTTGCCCCACCCCCCCTTTTTTCCCTCCATCCATGAGGCCGTGCGGGTTCTTGAATTTGGTCCAGATATTGTTGTCTACCAAATGGGATAAGGGAAAATAAACATACTTTATTGTAAAATATATTTTAAAAGTATCGGAAAATTATTTAACCCCAGTCGAAAATGTAAAATAGATTGAAAACTGAATAGAGTTTTTAGATACTCGTTTAAATTTTCCGCTTTCATTTCAGAGTTTATCATCAGATTTCAGCAAAATTAAACAGTCTTAAAATATCGATAGTTTGTTTTAGTAAATTTTGCTTTTTTCTCATATTACATTGATATTAAAAGCAATTTTGTATCAATGTATCAAATTCAGTATTATCAACATATACATAAAATACATATTTTCTTTAATATTTTTATTGAATTATTTAATTTGATATTAGAAAAAATGTTTTTGTGTAAATCAAAAATTGAATACCCAATTAGTGAGGAGACGAATCCTGCAGAACTTTTGTGTTTCAATACTTTTCTAGCTGTTGATAATCTAATTGAAAGCCAATCTAATTTTTAATCTCTTGTAAAAAGGAAGTTTATCTAGGATAATGGAAAAAACTTAACAATAAAATATATGTTTACTTATGCAGAATTAGCTTTTTTTATGAAACATCTTAACAAATTTTAATGGAATTTAAATTTTATTTCTTTTGTCTCCATATTCTCCTATTTACTTATTCAGTGAGAAAATCTGAAGTGCTGAATAGTAAATAAATTAATTTCCTTAAAGTGTTAATTCATAAAGAATTTAATTCCCTTAATCAATTTTAATCACTGATTAAATTAGGGTTCGTTTTGAATCGATGGGTTTCCAAGTGTAAATGGAAATGTAAGCAATTTAATTAAAGAATTGTTTTTATATTATAATATCCAATGTTAAATTTTCATTTTAAGTGATTCTGATCTAAAATAGAAAGTTCTTCCAATTATTGGGAGGTTAAATAGAAATTGAATTAATATATCTTCCAATATTGGGATTAGAATAAATATTTTTTTATTGAACATAACAAAAGAGAAGTTATTAATTTATCAATAATGTACTAATTAGCACAGATAGGACATAATTAATTATTTCAGTTGGAAAAAAAACCATTTAAATATGAAAATTCTTTTAAAACAGCTTATCCTACTTTCAAACCCAAATAGAAATATTAAATGGTTTGAATTTAATCAAATTGTTTGAGTTTAATAAAATATTTAAAGAATTTTTGTTTAAGGAATTGAACAAAAAAAATTCCAAAACCACAAAACTGAAAAAAAAAAAACATTAAAACTCAGATGGTAAATAAATTTATGCAAAGGGAAAATAAAATGTCAAACATTAATTACTTAATTTGTGTAAGAATGAAAAAATACTGAATTGTACAAAAATCTGTATAGTTGCCAGTTATAAAAGATATTTTTTTAATTATAAGAAAATTATTATTGTTTCATGAGTTTGTTTGTTGAATAAAAAATAATTGGTTTAGGGGGCAGCAAAAGGAATTCTTATTAATTAGAGTTTTAGTTTAGTTCACTCATTAGTTTAGACCCTTTTTAGGAAATTATACTTCTTTAGTTTTAACCACATATTTCATGGCTTTTTTTCATGTTTTATTATGCCAACAAAGTAAATTGCATATTGCTTATGCTTAAGAAATTTTACGTAACTACCAATAACTTGCTCTTATATATTTTTTATTTTTTATTATTCGCTAAATTTTCTCCATTTCTTACATATCTTAACCTAACCTTTCTCTTTAATTTTCAGAAAGATGAAAAGGTTTTTTAAAAAATATTCTATTTGTGGTAGAATAGACAAATAGATATTCCCCCCCCAGTTTTGCACTTATATTGCAATCAAGCAATTAAGATGATATACTTTCCTAAGATACCTTACATAAATAACTATAACTTTCTTGTTTTCTAAATTGTTTTTAATTGCTTATTTATGCTTCATTTCCGCATCTTTTTCATTATAACCTCAAACTAACTGCTTTGAATGTGAGGCACAATCAAGATTCATTAGATTTGGCATCAAACAAAGAAGGAGCTCTATTTCAACTATCCGTCGATATCTTTATCTAGGGCTTTCACAATTTGCTTCTCTATAGCTATTCCATTTTTCATGTTCCATTTTCGTAGAAAAATTGTGAAATTTAACTATTTTCTAAAAAACATGTTAAGTCCTCTCTATTCGTTAAACTTTAACTTATACTACGAAATTACAATTTTTTTGCTGTTATTAATCTAACACAGAGGTTTTACAAGAATAGATGAATATTATGGCAACAAGAAAAAGAATATAATCGATGGAAATTACTTTAAAGTAATTTTCACTTTGCCATCCTGATTGAACATTCCCTTTCTGAGCTTCTTTACTTCCTCTACAACAACAACAACAAAAAAAAAAAGATGGAAGAACAAGAAAACTAATATTCTGAATTGAAATGGTCATTTGGGTAATGATTAACATTGCCTAATTTCATCAAAGAATAATGAAATTGCCTCCTTTTTAAGTTTATATAAAATTTATAATTCAACAAAATCGAACATACTACTATGCCTGTACATATTATTATTCTACACATATTATTATACTCGATTTTGTTATACGATGTTATTTAACTATAAAAATTTTGTCAAATAACTTTTAATTTGAATTTTTAAGTGAAAATAATAAACAATAATACTTATGTAACGATATAAATATTCTTGATAAATATTAAATCACATATTTGATATTTTAGTTACCTTTCCATTAAAAATTGGCAGAAGATTTATATTGTCAACATTTTATTTTATCAAATTTAAGCAGCATTATTGTAATTACACCCAGTATTAAATTAATTACACATTCTCTTATTCTACTTTTTAGTAGACCTTATAGAAGACTTTATTTTTTGAGAAGTATAATTCTGTATTTTTACCAAATACTATGAAATAGAATAAAGAAATTGAATAGAAAAGGTTTCACATCGTCATTTTATTATAGAAAAAAAGTTTAGGTTACTTGATTATTTTTTTCTACATTGTGAGTCTCATTATAAACTCATGTTCACATACTGATAGAGGATGAATGAACTGCATTGATTTGGGGAAGACTATCAGGATATATGCAGCACATTTGCCTGTCTCATTGAAGAATGTCCAAAAAAACCCTTTAAGGGAAGCCAATGCTTGACACTTAACGTACACTTTCAAAACAGTAAACGAGTGCCCATAATATTGAAAGAAGTGAATGAAATGAATAGAGTTAGTGGACTTTAATCAGTTTTCATGCACGCTAACTGATCCAGTTACTACCTGACCACGGGTCGAACAGAAATATAAGAGGAAGAAAATGCACATAGAAGGACATTTAAAATAGAAAAAAAGTATCTAATTTTGCATGATATATTAAATTGATATGAATAAAAACAATCTAAAATAAATCGATTTAAAGGAAAATTAATAAATTTATGTTATAATTCAAGTTTGTTATATTAATTACCTTCGTGATTTTTAATTGAATGAATGAATTATTATATTGAAGGATGGACACTTGTATACACTCAAGTGCCAAAACATTATGACCACCTGTCAATAGCGAGTTGGCCAACCTTTGGCACGCAACACAGCTTCAAACCGCCTTGGTATGGATTAATACCACCACTTAATACCAGTTAAATACCACCTCCACCTGATCACGTGCCTTCCACGTTATCCAGGCGAGATCATTGCAAAATGTAGGGGTGGTCATAATGTTTTGGCTCTTGAGTGTACGTATGGTTCCATAAAAATTAATTGTTAATGTTTAGAAATTTAATTTTTTAAAAAGTATTATAAATTATTTTTCACATACCCGAGATTATTTTGTATATGTTCTCATTTCATATATTTTTTAAAATTCTTAATTTAAAAAAAAGTTTCTGTTACAAAACTTTTTTTATCAGATCCATTTCTGGCCTTCATTTCAAAAAGAGACGTTATTCTTGTCAAGATGCTTACACAGACAGCTGTAAATAAGAATTTTTTAAAATTTTACACATTTTACTACATTCAAAGTAGCATTTGCAAAAAATTAGGCGTAATTTGATAATTTTGTTAAAAGTTTAGCCTTATTTTTCGAAAACTGTATATAAACATAATGTTTTTAAGCAAGCATCTTTCAATTTAATTAAAAGTGTTTGCATATCGTTAGAGTAACTTTTCGCGTTAAATCGATTTGATGAGCATTCATGTTTAAACAGGCATTCGCAGTAAGAAAAAAAAAATAGAGTGCCATGTAACTCTTCTATTATTGAAAAAATAGCTACAAATATAATGTAAAATAAATTAATTATAAAATGTAAAATAATATAAAATACTTTTTTATTATAAAATTAATGTCCTAAATAATCTTGCAATTTTTAAATCTCTCTTTATTCTCTGTCATGCCTACATAAATAAAAAATAGTAAATCAAGAGAGTTTGACATAGTTGAAAATATCACAATCCTATATTTAATTTCTAAGAACACCATTAAAATTTTTCCTTACCTAAGTATAACCATACTAAGTATAACCATTTTCTCTTGGAGAGAAGCATTTTATCTACAAATATCCCACATTCAACGTTACAAGTGGTAAATTATTTGCACAATTAGAGAAATGCTACCCAAATGTCCATTAGCAAAGTTAAAAAGCTAAGCTGATATATCTTCCCATAAAGCATCCATACAATAACATTTGAGGAGATATATCAAATTTTATTATGTGGAGAATAGTGAGATCTTGTTATAGCACCACTTAAAGCAATTTCGTTTAAATATAGACATATAAGATGAAATTAATTAATAATGTATTCTTCAATTCTTCAAAATTGAGTAGAAAAATCCGTGGTACTATGAGGATAATTTTAATTCACAATAACATTTATTTTAATTACAGTAATTAAAATAATACAACGATATATAAATTGGATTGCATTTTATATGTATATATAATTTTGTGTAATGCAGGATTCATAATGAACAATTCATTTAGATCAATTAAGTTTAGTAATGTGTATTTTACAATGATGTGTTTCGATTTTCTGTAAAAGATGGTAAATAATAATTGTAGAATGCATTCGAAATTTTTTCTTTTATCTATCATTTTAATAATAGAACATTTCCACTATTCTTTCTTCACTACCAGCCATTCAGGCTGTGAAGGATTAAAAATGAAAAGAAATTGATAAAATAGTGCTTCATTTTATCTTATTAATATTGAAATATATAATGCAGATAATATTATTTACCTTTAATATAAGAAGAAACATTTCTAAATTATCCATGAAGTCACCAATTTATTCAAAAATCTTACAGAAAGAGGTTATTCAGCTTGAATGATAATTTTAAGCCATAATGTTAATAAAATGTTTTTTCCTTTTTCATTATTCATAAAATCTCCATTTTAAAATAATTATAATATTTATATTTCAATTTTTAACTCATATTAAATTAACGGTACACTAGTCTGGATTTACCTCTTCAAATTACTGATACGATTCTATTTTCAAGTGATGAATTCAACAATCGCATTAAATTATTACAAGTTCACATGTCCCTGTATTAAAAATACCCTGTAAACATGTCACCCT
Source organism: Caerostris darwini (assembly GCA_021605075.1). Classification (NCBI taxonomy): domain Eukaryota; kingdom Metazoa; phylum Arthropoda; class Arachnida; order Araneae; family Araneidae; genus Caerostris; species Caerostris darwini. The sequence goes on from BPLQ01013202.1 coordinate 14,025, forward strand.
GTAAACACTTCACATGTACCTGTAAATAAATGTGATATATAATATCTAAAATGCGAGAATCAGATCGTCCGTTTCAATTAAGCTTATCCGTTTCAATTCAGATATTGAATGCAAAGAAAATAATAATTGAATTGTAATTGAATACAAAAAAATATCATTAGTTGGTTAACGTATGCAAATCGGAGTTAAGAGATATTTGAAGCCTGGCAAATGAGTATAACCGAAACTTGTCCTCAGTTCAATTGATCTCCATCTATCTAAGATAAAGCCCTCTAATGTGAGTAGCCTTACTCATAATGAGAGATGGGGAGGGAGAATGATGTAAATCTCCCCTAAACATTGCCAATTGTGGAAGGGTGTTAAATCTAATTTATGGTTGGACTTTTCCTTACAACAAGCTTTTTAAATTCACTTTGCAAAAGCTCGTTAGTTCAGACATCAGGGATCATCAACAAAAATACCAGTAACTTATTTTTGTAATGGGCTCCTAATTATTTAAATATATTCATGGGGCCAGGGGCTAGGTGTCGCAGGTTTTCGCTTAAGAGTTCCGGAGGTGCAATATATGTTTGTAGTAATATTGTTTCGGAATCCACTTGAAGATGTAGATCCCGATCTAATATGACTGTTGGGAGTAGGGCTGTCAACCCTACCCCATAAAAAGTCAACGTCACGGAGCCAAGTCAGACTTCTACTAACGGATACTCCGCCACAACAGAAGCTGCCCCCTTTTTCTCCTTCCATGGACTCTTGGGCTTGGTCTAGAAGTTGCTGTTTACCAAGGGAAATAAGAAACAATTACAACAGACATTCATTCTTTAAGTATTAGCCTTCGTCTATTTGCGCATATATATATTTTTTTATTAAAAGGTATTAACGCCAAAAGGTTGTATCTTTATATAAAGCATTATAAAAAAGGAATGTGTTTTTTTTGTTTGAAATTGTTGTTCTATCAAATAGTTGAATTTCAAATAGAGCTTTCAATTAAATCGTTTATCGAATTATTAAAATTAGTTTTTCCAATAATCATTCTAAAAGTGTCTTGCTCAATATAAATCTATTTTAAAAAAAGCATGTTTTATTCCATAGTAGAATTTAAGCTATATCACTTCGCGAGATTTATTAGCCCCAATTTTCCATTTTGCGAGAAAATAATTTTGAGAAAGATATTTTTTACAAGTTCTTTACTTTCCAATTATAAAGAAGTAGTTAGAATTAAAATTATGAAAATAATTGCAAAACGTTGAGGTTTTTATATACATAAGCAACTGCAAGTTGATAAGAATAATGACATTATGCAAGTTTCTCATTTTACGTGCATATAAACTTGTTTTAATTTCTGATTTATACACGTTGGGAAACGACGATGGGCATAAACATCAGCCACGATGATAAAATTGCATGAGCAACTTTTTGAGTACCAAATGAAAAATTCATAACAGCAATTAATCCGATGCTTGTCACTTTTCTGATTGTTTAACAGCTAATTATCTATTCACAAAACAAACAAAATAATTAAAATCTTTGATTACTAATAAATATTATAAAAATTGGAGGTCTTTGGAAAAAAAAAAAAGATTTCTTCTTCTTCTATTGAACGAATATTTTCTTCAGTAAAATCACTCCATATTTAGATAATTGACTATATGCTTTTATAAATATAAACGAAATCATTATTATTATAAAATGTATCTTTTCTTAATTGCTCTTATTGTGTCAAGTATAAAGTGAAACTGGTTCATGTTCAAGAACTTTAGTTTTACTACTTACTTTACATTTTATCCTCTTCTGAACATGTAGAATCATTCACATGTCCTTATTAAATATAAATAATTTTAGATTAGTTAAATTGCAAGATTTTGAAATTGAAACAGTGTCTTAATGTTATCAAGTCAAAGACAATAAAAGATCCGTAAACGACTAGTTAGCTGACCATCCAAAATATGTTGGTATTTAGGCAATTTACAGTCAGTAACGGTGAAAAGGGATAAGTAAGGTATGAATTAAATAAAACGCCAATACAAGATTGCTACCAGTAGATAATTAAAATTATGTTTCTGCTATAATATGAGATTCATTACTTATTTAAATTATCAAAAATTAAATAAAGCTATTTAAACAGGAATCCTACAACAGGGACATAATTTGACAATTTTGTATTACTGAATAATATCAAATGTTTCGCAAGATAGAGAGAGAAATTTGATTCAATAACTATAAATAACGATATGTGATATAGATTAAATGTTAGAATGGTATAACTGAGTTAGAAATTGGAAAGTAAATGTTAAATTATGTGTTATGTGTAATAGTAATATCTTAATTAAACGATTACTGTGGGTATTAGTGCTACTGTGGATTTAGTTGTGGTATTTGGAGACACTACTTTTTTTTTGTTTCACATCAGCCCTCTGCCGTATAGTTATGCTTATATAATCTATTATTATATATTATTACTATTATATTATATACTATATATTATGATGTAAGCTATTTACAAATTAGTGTTAGCATTTTATTTGATTAGTCAGCCTTTTTGAATGGAGAGAGAAGTCTTTTAGGGAAGTTTTCATTTTTATTAGACATATAAGCATAACCTTATTTTTGCATACAAGAAACAAGTTCACCAAAGTCGTTTTACTTAAAACTTAAAATTCATTGACAGCTACGTTCTGCAAATCTTGAATCTTGCCAGCCATAAAACTTTCCATCTCCTTCTTTTTTGTTCAAATGTGTAATTTTTTGTTGTTAATGGAAGGCAAGATTTAAAAGGGAACATAAAACTTTATTGTTCAGGACCTTATAATATATTTTATAGTTTACTATTTTATTCATTTATAAATCTAAGAAGTTCCTTAAATTAAAAACTTTAACTATTAATATGTTTGACGAATGTGCCTAGTTATGAGAGAGTGGTTAGAAAATGTAGTCAGCAAATATTTTTTTTATAATAACAAACATTTATTTTTTTGTATATTATTAAATTATGTAATTCTTGTATCTAAGTATGTATCTTTTCAATTGTTTTACTATGATCATTTCGATTTTTGCTTAACTTGTAACTATCGTCTTCTAAAATATTTGTTAAATTTCATTTTGTTTGTTTTGTGTGCTTGATTAGATACATATTATTTGCTTTGCCAAACAGCACTATCTAAGCCTTTCTCCAAATTAATTTTATTTTTTTAATTTTGACTGTATTAAGTTTGCATATGTTGAAGAAATATAAATAATTTTTCCTGGTAAATCAATCAAAAAGTATTTTAATTATCTTATTTCCATAAGAAAACAATATAACTCATGATTATGATTAAGGTTAATTTTATATGTTATCTATAATTATTTCTTTGGTAGAATAATTCGTAACGTTTTTAATTCATAGTAGAATGAGATGACATGTAATTATATTTTTCAGACGTGATTCTCGGATCGCTTTTCTGTGTTTTTTTCTTCATACTTCTGTGGTATTTGATGCTGTATTGCTTCCAAAACATTCGATGCCGTATAATATTGAAGGATGTAATGTAAATTGTTTGCTAATAAATAATGTGTTTTTGTTACCCAAATATTTAATAGTTTGGAGTTATCTGTTGGGTAGGATTTGCATTGAGGAAGCCTGGTTTAAAATCCAACCAATGATATGAAACGAAAGTTCCCTAGTGTATGTGACTAATGGCCAAAAAAGACAGAATATGGAGACTTTTTTTATCTTTATTTCTAAACTTACATGTATTCTTATTTGAAATGGAAGTAGTTATTTATATCACTGAAGAATACATAATTTAAAAAAAGTTTAGTCAGACTACTAGTTAACTACTTTAATCATAACTAACTCCACGGCACTACAGTCCATGTTGGACCATGACCACCTGCTGGCAGATTTCTAATCAGCAGATGTTTTCTTTTTAAGGGTTATCAGTCCTTCTCATCATATTAGACTAGGAGCAACTGTTCAAGTGGATTCCGAACCACTATAAGCATCCACCTGCAAGCCTCCATGGACTCATAACCTGTGGCACTGAGTGCCAAAGCGCTAGTCAATGGGCCATCAGGCCCTTTAGTCTTAACTACTTAAAGAAATGTACATTGTGCAAAGTCTTCAAAACAAATGTATGGCAAAATTTCAAAGCATAAAAAGAAGGAAAATTGCCTACCATTGGTTTTTTTGAATGCAATATGCAAATTACTGACAGTTATCCATTTTTTCTATTAGAGCTATTTATTTATTTGAAGCCAAATATGGTAATTCATTATTCCATGGTAGGACATCTACACTAAAAGTTGCTACATTCTATTCAATCTAATGCCTTACGTAATGCTGAATATTATAATATAATATTATAAAAAAAATATTATAAAAAAAATATTATAAAAAAAATATTATAAAGAACTTGACGATAATTCCCGCGACTTCCCTCCCCGTCCCCCCGGCCCCCCAAAAAAGGTTTTTATTTTTATTAAATAAATATTATGAAATAATAATAAAAGGCATAATGATGAAAGATAAAAAAGAAGACATTCTGAATTTGAAATATAATTTAAATTGTAGAAAATATTACCTAAAAGTATCATCATCATCATCATCAGTGGAGCAACAGCCCCACAGTGGGCAAAGCCCTCTGCCTACTAGCAGATTTCGAGACAGGGGATGTTATCGTTTTACGGGGTAGGGTTGTCAGCTCTACGCCCACTAAAAATATAATTGAAGCAAATGTAGTTTCATACATGCATTGCTAATATGTTTCTTCTATTTCAAAACTTCTTCTGTAACATCTTTTTTTTTTTTTTTTTCAATTGATTCGCTATCATATTTTTGGATTCACTATAAAAATAACGTTGCAAATTAAGTGACAATTAGGATTATAGTATAAAAACAAAAAATGCTTATTCATTTTTTTCTAGTTTGAAAAATAAATTGGCTAAAATATTTAATGCAACTTGGCAACACAAAATTATTTATTTTCTGAATAAAATATTAAGTTAATAAAAGAAAAAAGTTTTTACATCTTACGAAATTATAAAAAAAATAGCAATTAATTAAAGTTCAACAATAATATGAAAGTATAGATTAAGAGTATTCAAGATGAGGAAAGCTGGAAATTTTGTCAGTGAAATCTCATCAATATAATTCTAAGTTTGCTAGAATACGCTAATAATAATACGCTATTAGTTTTGCTAGTTCTCTAGGATTTTTTACTGAGATTTAAATTCAGTTCTGCTAAAATTGATTGATAGAATCTTTTAGAAACTAATGATTATTTATTAAATTCACTAGTAAAGTGTAAAACCACTATATTTTTCCAATATTGAAAGATTCTATATCTATTAGAAGTTAAGCATACATTTTAACGCTTTGTGGAAGTAGTTAATCACAATGATATGAATCCCTGTCCTATGTACAAGAGAGCTAAGGTTAGAATATATTAGAAAAAGGGCAGGGATTAGTGTTATAAACAGATTAAATATGAATGTTTAGTGATGTATCTGCTGACATGTTTCTTATCACACTACGAGGAAATGAGAAGCTTTTATCCCTGAAAGATGAACCACAAAGTAATGAGCACTTCTCTTATCCTAAATGGATCGTTCATGTAATACTATTTGGAATCCAAAGTCTCAAATATAAAGAAAAAAAGTATTGTATTTAAAGGATGAGTTCCTTCTATACATGTATAAAATGTAAATAAAAGTAGAATCACAAGAAAAAGTAAAAATAAAATTAAAAGAAAAAAGTGTTAATTCTAAAAGATGTAAAATATTTGAACATAGATTTTTCTTTCAGAAAAATTTCCAAATTGCAAATAATTTAATTTAGCATGTCATTTAACAGTTTTCCTTAAAACGATGTTTTTTTTTATTGGAGAAAACTTATTAAAGAAAGCGAAACTTTATAATTTATTTCTCTCTCTCTCTCTCTATATATATATATATATATACACTCAAGAGCCAAAACATTATGACCACCTGCCACCTTTCACTTACTTCTGTGTGTGTTCCCATCACACACAGAAGTAAGTGAAAGAATGATTCTTCAGACCCTCCAACAGCAGTTAAATATCACTTCCACCTGATCATGTTCCTTCCACGTCATCCAGGCGAGTTCATTGCAAAATGTAGGGGTGGTCATAATGTTTTGGCTCTTGAGTGTGTATGTATATATATATATATCTGTAGAAAATTGTGGTTTTCTGCCACCGATATGCAAATGTGGGGTTGTTATATCTAAAAGTCCTCCTGCAAGTCACTGTTCTCCTCCATCAGCGACACGGAGTCAAATCAGGTCTACCTGGTACATCTCAATAATTTGTAATGAAGATTATATTCGTAAGAAAAGAAAATGTTAATTGCATAATGCTGAAAACAATTTTTAAACCAATCTTCTTACACGATTTAGTCAAGAAATTTAAAAACACCTCTACATTTTTTATTTAACATGATGGGTATGTATTTCAATAATTTAAATCATTATAACCATGTAACTTTATGCGATAACTTTATTAATTTCAAAAACAATCTCACCAAGTAATAAAAATGCATTTCACTTTGACTTTATAGGGTTAAACTTTTCAAACATGTATGGATGTTAAAAATGCTTTAATAATGCAAGTATTTTTTAACTTTAAAGAAGCTAGAAAGCCCACATAAAAGTGTATTTTTATCAGTTTTAATCTGCAAAAGTTAAGGAGCTGAAAGTGTTAGATGCATTTATTATCGTAATTTATTAAGAACGTATTTATTTTTCTGTAAGGAAATTACTATGAATTGCAAGATCAGAGCACGCTTCTGATTATATTTATTATCAAAATAATATAAGTAAACATTAGCTAATACTGATGATTATTAAGATCCTTGCTGAATACCTGGAGTTTGGATGCATAGATTTCCAGTACTTTAGATGTAATTTTTGAATATATACATATATATATATATTTATATGTATTATATGCTTTTGTATGTATGCAATATATATTTATATCTGCGGGTGGATTAGAGAGACAGTGAAAATGACATGCTTAATGACTCAAATTTAATTGATTACTATAGAATAAAAATTATTTTATGAATTTATTACTAAATTACATTTTTCAAATAATTTATGTTATCTTCTTTAAATTTATTTAAGTAGTAAAGAATTAAAACGAATTTGAATTGACTTTCAGTTTCTGCAAAGGAAACGTTTGTATGTAATTATGTATGGAAAAGAAGATTTTATATCGAATTATGTACGTTTTGTATCGAATTATTTAAAATATTTCATAAAAATGCATGCAAGAGAATCGAAGATAAAATAATCTGTAAAATATTTATAAAATTTTATATTTCATGAACTTTTGAAAAGAGATATAAAAAGCTATTAACGGAACAAATTAAATTTCTTCCTATTTTTTTTTTTTTTTTTTTTACTAATTGTTTAAATACTTGGTTTTAATTAAAATAAAGTAAAATTCATTTTAAGGTAACATTTATTTAATGTTTTCCTTTTTCTTAAAAGTGCATTTCATTGTGCATATTCTATTCATATTGCAAATTATTTACTTTAAACTGTTCTGATTAAATTTTTTTTTCCATCGAAATGTCTAAATAAACAGATATTTTACTTTTCAAAAAATCATAGAAACTGATAACAAATAATTATGTGTGTGCCATTTTTAAGAATTTTTTTTTTAGTTTTCGTAGACAATGCTGCTATTTAATTTTAATGATTTATATGCTTGATGTATTCAATCCTTTATGATTCATATTATTCTATAGACGCCATGTTCTTCTACATATCAACATAGCGATCAAAAAGTACTTTTATTCTTAATTAAATGAACCTCATAAATGTCCCAATTCATCTCCCCATCATTCCAGAGATGATTGTTAAAATTTTCAATAAATTCATTATTTTGATGAACATTGTGAGATAATTTACAAGGAACTTTTATTGCGTAACTTTATTGGAATTTTATTATATAACTATATTGAAATTATTGTTAACATTGAAAATATATTGTTTTGATAAACATAACTTGTTATTATTTGTTGAGTTGAGCACCTGAAATAAATAAAGTTGTTAAACATATTTGTTCTGATTCAGAACTTTTTATTGTATAATTCTGTTGGAATTTTACTGTATAACTGTATTGAAATTATTGAAGAAATATGTTATATTGAAATTATTGAAGAAATATGTTATATTGAAATTATTGAAGAAATATATTATATATAATGAAATTTTATTATAGTGTTTAATATAAAGTGTTGTAACTTGTTTGCATTTAAACCTAAAATAAATATCTTTGTTCTGTTGTAATGTAAATGTAATATACTAGGCTACAGTATAGATTCTCCAATTGTGAGATAAACCCCAAAAAGGCTCGATGTATTTTGTAAACTTGTAAGCCATCTCACATAGTTGAAAAATTAAAATAAGAATATGGGATAACATTTTAGATAAATGCAAACTTTAATTATTATGGATTTAAAAATTACTCACTGTTTAATAAGTAAGGACAACAATATTAATTTAAAATAATTAAAGATGATATTTTTTTTTATATATAACGATGATTACGTTCGTTATTACAATTTGGCTACATTGTAATTAATTTTAAAATCATATAATTTCGATCTTACAATGAATGAAAATAATTTGATTTTCGCCATCTTGAATTATCACTTTCTTTCTTGCAACCATTTTCATTGATGGACCAATCTATTTGATATTCTGGTATTCCGTCTTTTTATAACGGTCCAAGGTAAAAAAAAATAAAAGTAAAAAAACAAATCTTTTTATTCTTAAATTAATAGGTAAACAATTCTGTATACTTTGACTGCAAGTGATTTCACTCTGTAAAGAATGCAATGTTAGGAGGCATTGTGAAACAAATCCTTAATCAAAAATATACAACAAAATCATAGGCGTGGTAAAATCAGATTACAAATTTGTTATATTCTCAGTCAAGAACAATTTGTATCAAAAATATTTATAACCATAATGTGGTGGCTATAAATATAGTAAATAATTGAAATATAGAAGTAAATAATTGTATAGTTAATTGAAATTTGATTACGATCAGGAGACTACTTCACTTGGCCTTCGCGTCACAGATGATATGGCCCCTTCTGTGTAAAACGTTGAATATGCTATAAATGAGATAAAAATTAATTTTAAGATAATTCCAACTGTGGAATTATATGAATACATTAAATCTTAGGATAGATAATAATTATGATATAATATATTATAACTAACATAATCATAAGTTAAACAAAAAGTGTACATTATATAAATAATAAACAATGGTTATAAAAATGATACTACTTAGTACACCGTTATTGTGACAGTGTACAGTTTATTGAGCATAAAATAATATTGTTTAATGGGAAGGAAAGGGGCAGAAAATCGTGTTTCGAGTTCGGATTAATAAATCCTTGGGATAATTGATTATCTATTTTCTACTAAAAAATTAATTAAATTGATGATTTTCCATTTTATGCAGGGATTATAAATTATATTTTTACGACACTAAAAAAATTGCAGAGAGGGAATTTTAATATGCCATTATTGTATAAGAAAACAAACAGTTGCATTATAGAAGGATTCTTTAGTGTTACTACAATAGCAAAAGTTATTTTCCTGAAAAGGAGCAAGGGATAAATAATTTTCAATTCATTTCTTTTTTAAAGGATCTCGAAAAAAGAAAATAACAATAAATTCCTTAACTTATAAAAATCATTGGCTAAGTTACGATTCTTATAGCCATTTTCTTAAATTGCGTTAACATGCTCTCACTTCAGTGAATAAAATGTCGAAACTAAATATTTACAACAATGAGTGGTGGAGTAATTGTAAAGTTCTTATGAATATAATGATGAATATATAACGTCATTAACCTGAAATTTAAACTTAAAAAAATAATACAATCATTTTGTAAATGTAAAAAAATTTCGGAAAAATATTAAATATATTCAAAACATTTATATTCGTCAATTGATACTTATAAGAAAGAATCATAATATTCATTCAATGTGAAATTTAAAATAATCTTATTAATTGTTTTATATTTTGCATATATAACTAAATTTATTTTTTAATGAAAGGAAACTACATTTAAATCTCAATTAATCCTTGTGTATTAATTAATTTAGAATATTATTTCTTGATTGGTAAAGTTAATAGACCTTTCCATAACGCATAGTTTCATTTATTTTTATAAGAATACTTTTTACAAAAATAACTGTTAACCGATTTTTCTTTTCTTGAAAAGAATTTTTGTTAACATGGAAACCCTACAAATTAAAATACATTTTGAACGAGGGAAATATTAACAAGTTGTAACTCAGAAAAGAAATGTCCTCAGACGAAAGACGCCCATAAAAAAAAAAAAAAAAAACCCTGTTGAAGTGAAAACATTCCTCCCTGTATTTCAGTTTTGATATGAAGATAGCAGGGGATCCGTTACCCATACTTCACAAAGAAATCGATAAAAAAAAAAAAAAAAAGTTCAAACGCAAAAAGCGACAGAGCGCAGGGAGAAGGATTTCTTCTGCTCTCCTCAACGGGGTTACTTAATTGGAAAATGATTAACATGTGCGGTGTGCGTTTCAGTAAAACGCTTGCAAATGAAGAACGGCGAGGGAAAGACGCATAAAAAAGGACACAAAAACTTCTTTCCAGATAGGAATGTCTTTCGCGACACTTGAAAACGTCTCTTCTGATTATTATTGAACGTCGAATTCCCTCTTGCCTCGCCTGAAGGAAATGACATTTTTTGTTCAATTACGGATACGACAAGTCAGGGAGCAGTAAACATTATATATTTTTTATTTGGCAAGCATAACAAAAGAAAAAAGAAAACACAAAAGAACAAAAGAAAAGTGCAAATAACAACAGAAAAATTGCAATATAAATAAAAAATTCAAAATTATAATTCAGTTAAATCTAAACATTAATAGATTTTAAATGTTACCACTATTCTTTAAAATGAGTAATGGTAACATTTGACTTTATAAAAGGTTGTAAAATACGATAAGAAAAAATATCTTAAACTTTATAAAATTCATGGAAAACTTTGCTTTTTAAAAAGGCGACCGGTGTTTTCCATGAATGCTAATTTTGCTTTCTTAAACTAACAATATATTTCTTTACTTAAGTGATAGATGTTAAGAACTTATTTCACAGATAGATGACAAGTGAAACTAATTGTAAATTGAAAACAAATAATTTCAAAGATAAACATTCCTTCTATAGGAAGTCCTAATCAAAATACAAGGTCCATGATTCGATACTGCCATATTGTAAAAGTAAAGAACATGGCCTATTGTAATTTCTGAAATAAAAAATTAAAAGCTAGAGTCAAATTAAAGATGGGTTTAAAGAAAATTATCTGTCGTTCTCAAAGAAATTAATTAATGTTTTAAATAAGGGCTTGATTTAATTTTTTTTTTAACTTCAGATTTTGTACTTCACATTATCACAACAATATTAGATTTTCACTTTATATATCTATACTTTTATAAATAATTATTAATTTACTTAATGACAAAAGCTGTTTAATTCAAAGACTACTTAACTCGTATTCTTTTTTAAAGGATATTTTTATATTTCTAAGCACCAAGTGAGATACATGTACATGAACATACCATACATCTTTTCCCCCCAAAATATTTATTTGAGGACTTTAATTCTAAATAGAGAATTCTGCTGTGATAAAATTTATGGTTTATCGCTCTACGGGATGCTATGTTGCATATAGACTATGCAACATAGCATTTCTATTTCAATGCCTAATTTATGCATATTTCACAGATAATCTATGACAAAAATTATTATCAATGGATTTTATACTTCGCTACCATTTGCAATTATAATACTTATGATACATTTTTTGTATCTATTAGTTATAATTGAATCATTCAGAATTTCATGAAGATTCAAAAGAATCTAAAAATACTGAAAATGAATTATTCTAAAATAGGTTTGCTATTAATTATTATAATATTATATTATTTAAATTGCTTTTGATATTCATTATTTCATTTGAAAATTATTCACTTTTTATTTAACACGCAGTTAATTGATTTTTCACACATGTATGCAGGATGCAATTCTTACTTTTATTTTTTTTATTTCAAAAAATTAAAAAAAATTATCTTTGAATTTATGTAAAATGATAAATTCAAATTATGTTTAAATAAATTAAATCAACGTTTACATTTTGCCTTTAGATAAAATTGTACTTGGTACGAAGGAAATAAAAAAAAATATATACTTATTACATCCATTAATAGTATCTGCAATGTGAAAAACTCTTTTGTTAAATATTTGATTTTAAACAATTGAGGACGAAATTTTAATGAGAAAGAGTAAAAAAAAAATTGTAACTGCGGGGAGAAGCCAATGTCTAAGCCAACAGCGCTAATTGATAGTTATTACAAGACATAATTTTGAAAAGAAAAGAGTTACAGTCTCGATAAATGCAATTCAAACTCTCACAGGTGCACGAATGACTTTTGTCGTGGAAAGGAAATGCGGTGGTATTGCTAATACAGGTAATGGAATTTTTTTTATAGATAAAGGGGGAAACAGTGTGGAGTAAAAGCGAAATCGAATCTCGGGGTTTGACGGCTTACCGAATCGATGAGCTTCCTTGTAGCTGAGTCACCTGGACTGGAGGGGCGGGGGAGGTTGTCCTAATTCCACAGACATTCTCACTCGTTAAGTATGCAGAGAAGATTTTAAAGTTAGCAGGGGCATGTCAAAAAAAGGTTGTTGTGTTTTTAAATTTTGTTTATGTTTCTAAATTTAAATAGCAATGAGCAGCTCGTTATGATATATTTTTATAATAATAATTGGCAAACTTTAATTTTTTAAAGTTCACCAAAAGAAAACCGTCTATAAGTTGATTTGTTTATTGCCTTAAAGTTTGCCGTAAACTTTAAGGTAATAAACAAATCAACTTATAGATGGTTTTCTTTTCAAGTCAAGGTGACAAAAATGGACTTTTTTCACCTGTAAGTGGATAAATTTTTAAAACTTTGCAGTTTCTCGCTAATTGGTTTCAGTTTTCAAGCCGGAAATGGAAATAATAAAGCAAATTAGAGTAGTTAAGGTTGATCGACGGAACAGGGTTGTTAGTTGTCTTCTACTGAAAACACAGGTAATTTTTGTAGGTAGCACGCTTGGCCTTTTGGTTATTGGGAAAAAAATTAATATTTTGTCATTATTTTTGCATGTGCAGATCAGGATAATTCGTGTCTAAAATATCCCTGCCATGTGTAATCAAAACGGTTGGTAATGAGGGGAGAGCATTATTTTCTGTGGAAGCATTCAGCTTCGCATTTTTGCCTCGGGTTAGAAAAACCTCTTACCTTTCATTTGCGTCTCGTACAGTAAAAAAAAACCCCGAAATCCCCGACAAATAGCCGAAAAGTTGTTGCGAGATGCGCATCGCCATCGTCTTCGAGTATCCTTGTTTTTGAAAGAAGCTACAACAAGCTATAACGCCGGCAAATTTTACTCCTGTGTGCATTGCTACAAGTCGAACTTTTTTTTTTTTTAAGTTAGAGATATATTATGTTTCATGCACTTGAAATAGAAGTTTTAAAATATGCGCTGCTCTCTCGTTCGATATTTATTGTTCTTAGTAGGAAAATAATTTAAGGCAAATTTTTTTAACAATTGACTAAACGATATATCTATAATAAAAGATATTTTGCTTTACAATTATTTTTAAAAAATCACATTTGTTTTTCAAAGACCCATAACAGATTAACAGAGATAATATCTGAATTGAGACACTTGTTGGCAGTAAATTACTAAAATGCTTGAAGAACAATTATATACATTTTTTAGTTCTAGCGCAGCTGGCAAACACTTAGGCAGTTGTCTTCGATGACTTAAGGCAAGCGCTGCACCGACGTTACTCACTTAGCACTACCCAAAAAGTGCATGCAGCTGGAAGATAAGCTACGGACGAGGAATAACATTACCTCCGCAACGCTCTACGATCCTGTTAGACAGGGACCTACGGTTTAAAGTGGATTCCAACCACTATAAATATTCAGGGCACCGTCGGGATTCGAACCCGGTACCGAGCGCCAGAGCACTAGCCACTCGGTCGTTCAGGTCCTTACAGTTATATACATGGTTAATAGGATTTATTTTAATTTTTCAATGAACTTGTTAATTTTAAATGCATTACACATGCAAAGCATTGATTGTATATTTATTGGCATTAGATAATATTTATGACATGGACAAATTAGCAGGATGACAGTTTGGTGTTTAGAAATGTCTGGTGTGTAGAGTTTTGAATTTTGAATTTAGAAAATTTGGTGTCTAGAATTTAAAAAAAATGTATGGAGATACGCAAAATTCTCAATTTTTTTTTTGTTAATTTTTATTTTTTCATGACATCTTATACAAAGGTCAAAAAACAAACTTGTTTATATTATATGGAATGGATATATCGGTTACATATGAATGAATGACTATTGCTATTGCGGCTAGAACACAATAATAATGTAGCACATAAATGCATATGGATAATTACATACACTTAGCTTGTGAAACTTAATAAATGCAAAATTTCCAAGTGGGTGTTTTTAATGTTTGAAACCTTGTTTAATGTTTGAACCTTGTCTTATATACCTGAAATTCTTCATGGTATATAAGACAAGGTTTCTTGGTAAAGAGTTTCTTGGTAAAGAGTATCTTGATAAACAAAATTCATAAAGGAATAGTAAGAAAAATTTTGATTTCAAAAAAAGTGATTCTTGTGGCATATTTATACGGCAGGACTCAAATTGGTTTTAAAAATAAATATGATGCAATGGATATTCATTTTAAAATTTTTCGTAAATGTGTATATTTTTATAAATTTATTTATGAAATCATTTGATAGAGCAAAATTAATATAACACCACACGAATTTACGAAAAAAATGGCCCGTTAAATTCCACAAAAATGTTTATTTAATTTTGAAAGCCTTTCATTTAAAGAGAAAGTTTAGAAATTTCTAGAAATATAAGAAAACTTATGAGGGCCAGAATGGAATTTCTAAACAATAAATAAATTTTTTACAAAACTTGATATGCAAAGTTTGATATTTTTCTTCACTTCGTCTTTGTGTGTTTTTTTTAACAAACTCATTTTGATAGTGCATAAATCTAATTATATTAGTATATAATAATTAAATAAATTCTTATTTTTTTAATAACATAAAATTTATTTTTGTAATGAACTTGAATAATTGATAATCTTAATAATTACTAACACGGATTATTTAATATATTTATGTATAATTATTGATTCCGTCATTTGTCGTGAAATTTTATTTGAAAAGAACGATTTGCTTTACTTTTTCAAAGCCATTGATTTTAAGCGATTAGTTATTTAATTAAATTAATTAAATATAAAAGCAATCAAAATTTTAAGCGATTTTAAAATTATTTGCTAAAACTATTTAATACATTTCTATTATATACACAGTCCAGTCACATTAATGTGACCACCTGTCGAAAGCCAGAATAACCACCTTTGGCAGCGCGGACCGTTGCGAGACGTGCAGGAAGAGAGTCAATTAGGTTTCTGAAGGTGTTCACTGGGATGTTGAGCCATGCCGACTCCAATGCCGTGGCCAGCTACGCTAGATTACGGTTTGAGAATCCATGGCGCGAACAACCCGATCGAGGTGGTCCCACAGATTCTCGACTGGGTTTAAATCCGGTGAGTTTGGTGGCCAGGGGAGTACGGTAAACTCATCATGGTGCTCTTTGAACCACGCACATACACTGCGAGTTGTATGACAACTCGCATTGTCCTGCTGGTAGATGCCATCATTCTGAGGAAAAATAATTCGCATGTAGGGGTGGACATGGCCCGCAAGGACAGATGCGTACTTGTGCTGATCCATCGTGCCTTCCACAATGATGAGTGTACACAGTGAATGCCAGGAAAACATTCCCCAAACCATAATGCTCTCTCCTCCAACTTGGATGCTTCCGGCAATTATTGCAGGGTGTTTGCTTTCAGACGTTTCACGCCGTATACGCCAACGTCCATCTGTACGATGGAGCATAAAACGTGATTCATCGGAAAAGGCCACCTGTCGCAACTCTGTGGACGTCCAGTTTCGGTACTGGCGTGCAAATTCCAGCCTTCGTCGCCGATGAACAGCAGTCAGCATAGGTGCATTAACTAGACATCTGTTGAGGAGGCCCATACGCAACAACGTCCGCTGAACCGTTGTTGAGGATACACTTTTGGTAGCCCCTTGGTTCATCTGGGCTGTCAGTTGCTCAACAGTTGCAGGTCTATTCGCCCGAACGCATCTCCGTAGCCTTCGTTCGCCTCTATCATTTATAGCCCGTGGTGCACCACATGTGCACCGCTGATTTTGGATAGTGCCATTTTGCCATGCACGGTATACTTTTACCACGGCGGCACCCGAACAGTCCACAAAATTAGCCGTTTCCGAAGTGCTCCACCCTTGGCCCGAAAGCCAATAATTATGGCCTTTTGGACGTCGGATAAATCGCTACGTTTCTGCATTACGCCAACGATTGAAATGCTTTCCGATGCCCTAGGACATCCTTTATATACACTCCACTGCAATGTGCTGTCACCTGCCTTTTGTGGTTGGTTATTTCACGTTGACGTCGAAAGTAGGTGGTGGTCATGTTTATGTGACTGGACTATGTATATAGTTTTAAGATGACTATCATATAGTTTTAAACAATAAAATCACTCATAAAAGGTAATTGTTCTGAAGAGAATTGGTGAGAGTATAAAATAAGAATTCATAGAGGATTGTACAGCATAAAACAAAATAACAACGTTGATTTCAAGAGTTGCTTAAATTCTTACATGTACAAATGACAATTTATCGAAATTACTGTTGATTATCAAATAAAACATAATAAAGAAAATACTTTTCGCCTTGTAGAGGTTGAATAAATATGCCTTTGAGTACATGTGAATATTACTTTTGAATTTTATGGTTTATGGCTGTTAATTTCCATCTGACAGATGCTATTTCAAACGTGTATTTGCGATATAAAATGACTAATTAATGAATTAATGATTTAATTAATGATATAGAAGTGAATAATATAGTTAAATTTCACCTGATTACTCTCTTTCATTCATTGAGTTAAATTGTTTGTTATGGGGACGTGTCATGATTAATTAGGCTTGCATATAAATATTTTGTAAATAATTAATATCTATAGATGTTTTATATTTGCATGTCAAAAATTCTGTAAATGATGCACTTTTCAGGTGAATAAAATCTTTGTTTCAATGATTATGCTGGGCTCGCTTTAACGCCAGTTTAAAAGAAGGTAGCATATAGATATATTTAATGTTGAAAATATATATATATATCTTTGCTAGTGTCGTTCCCCTTATTTGAAGTTAACACCCATGAAGGATTAGTCGTGGCGCGCAATGGGAGGTCTGATATATTACACTCAAATGAGGGAAAGAGGGAAGAACCTCTTTTACGAGAGTTTATGGAAACATATCGCAGGAGGTTGCTCGTCGCTTGGCGCTTGTTGCCGGCACGCTCCAATGACCTGGTTCAACATTTATCTGTGACTGCTTCCCCGCTCTCTTGACATACTGAATCATCAATGTTCCGCTGCCAACGGAAAAAAACAACAACTCTTTGTTCCCTAAACACCCTGCTGAAACAGCTCGGGAACAGGGCAGTTCAGTCGTTGTGTCGGGACGCGGTAAGGAATGTGACAAATAAACTCCTAAAAATATTGATATATTCTACTCTTAATGCCAAATATAACCCGGGGTGGTTTGTTTTTTATAATTATATATTAAATTTGTTAAAAAATTAACATTTAATGCAGTAAAATAATACTTACAATTTCAAAATTAATATTGAAAGGAAATTAAAGTAAAATTAAAATTTTAAAACTTCTAATGAAAAAAAAAATAAATAAATAATAATAAAAAAAACCTTTTCTCCTCATAGTCATCTAAATATTATTATTTCTTATGTTAATAAATTTATTTTAATATATTTTATATATAAAGAATATATTTAAAAATATATATTCTTAGAAATAAAGCACTTCTAAGTAATTCATCATAAATTTAAGATCTCAATTCAACTGTTATACTTTAAATTATTTTAAAATTTAAATAATTTTTTATTAATTTCTTTTCAATACATATTTTTTTTCAAAACACTTAAAAGTTAAAATTATAATCATATAAAAATTCGCGTACAATAACAGTCGCATTTGGATTAAAGTTCTATTCAAGTTAGATTTCAAGCAATAAACTATTTTGTTATAAAAAATAAAGATAAATACCAAATAAAAAACTTGTGTTGCAATTTTTAATTTCAGAAATACACATCACCCACAAAAAATATCACTTTTTATATAGATTATTTTTATGAAATTCTAGATTACAATTCTACTACTATGTGACAAGAATTTTTTTGTATACTTTGAATCTATTGAAAATATTACACTCATGTCCATAAATTAAGGATAATGAAGTTCAGGCAAAGAAAGAAACAGCAGCAAAACAAATTTGACTTATTTGTAAAGTCTATTTATTAAACAAAAGGTAAAGAGCAAAAAAGATGCTATATGTTTGACATAATTAATAAAAATTGCGATTTTTACTCCCTGGAGAAAATTTCAAAAAAGAACCTATTTACAAAAAACAGTATAACATGGTTAGTATGATGGTTAATATGGAGTATGTCTCCCGGACGAAGCAATACAGGCTTTACAACGCCTAGGCATGCTGAGTATCAAATTATCAATCTGATCTTGGGGAATATTACACCACTTATCAAGCAATGGCCTCCGAAGTTCCGGTTGACAGGTGGGAGGGGGTGACGGGCTGCAATTGTCGGCCAAGCATATCCCACACATGCTCTATTGGATTCAAGTCCGGTGAGTATGCTGGCCAACCCATACCGGTGATATCCTCCAATTAAAGGCATTCGTCTACAATGTTTGCACGGTGAGGACGAGCGTTGTCATCCATAAACAGAAATTCAGCACCCATGGCGCCCCGAAACAAACGTACATGTTGTTCCAGAATGACATCCCGATTGATGGGACCTGTCATAATTACACTCTGAACATGCAGGTCAGTTCGGGAACTAAGAATAATTCCTCCCCAAACGAGCCATCCTGCACCACCGTAACGGTGTCTTTCAATGGTGTTCTCTTGGTGGTAACGGGTACCTGGCGCTCTCCATATGAAAGTCCGGCGAGAATCAGACTGCAAACTAAACCTGGACTCGTCGGAAAACATCACACAAGACCACTGTTGCTGTGTCCACAATGCATGCTCTCTACTCCAGGTTAATCGCAGGCGACAGTGAGTTGCGGTAAGTGGAACACATCTGACAGGCCTACGAGCATATAGACCAATGTGCCCTAAGCGTCTGTACACGGTCTGCCTTGAAACTGTCGTACCGGTAGCTGAAGAGAGCTGACGAGACAGGTCTGATGCTGTGCTCCGTCTGTTTCTTTTGGCAGTAACTGCTAAATACCAGTCCTCATTCGGCGTTGTAACTCGGGGCGACCTGTGCTGTAACATGTACTCACATTACCATCATCTTGGAATCGTTGCCGAAGCCTGGAGATGACACTCTGGGCGGTTCCAAGTTTCTCGGATACTTCGAGCTGGATACGTCCACATTCCAGTCGTCCGACAATTCTACCACGTAAAAAATCATCCAAATGCTTCCTTTGTGCCATAACTATGCGGTTATTGCACTGAAAGGATTTTAAAGCGCTTGTGAACAATTTTACTTCTTTGCCACCATTCCTTATATACCCCTCTCTTACACTCTCGGCATTGTGACGCACTATCCGCGCCATCTGGTGGTTTCCTTTAATTTGCATATTCTTCTTCAAGATATGTGTGATAATTCTACAAGTGAAATGTTTATTTTAGAGTTCAATTTTTGTGTGATTCTGAATTATCCTTAATTTATGGACATGAGTGAAGTTAAATTTTATTTTTTCAATTGAAACCTCTTAATGAAGTTTTGTGTGTCTTACGAAATTAATCTTATTTACTAAATCGATATTTGAATGTTTTCAAAAATGCAAGAATAGCATCTCTTTCAGAAACTTGTGAAAAAACTGTTAATAAATTTTCTAGTATTGCAAAGTACCATTGAAAAGTAGTAATAGTACCTCGATTTAGATACTTTGCAGGTTACCGACACTAAATAGCGCTCATGCATCAACACTGAAAAAATATATAATTCATTATTATTGGTGTTTTATTTTCAATTAAAAATATATTTCATCCTGTTTTTGTTTGCTGTATCAAATACATATTTATGCTTTTGAACAAAAAAATATTTTTCCAACAAAATCTTCCATATTCATTTAAATAGGCATCTATGATATATTTAATAGACATTCATTAAAATACGAATATTTTATATAAAAGAATTTTTTTTATAATTCTACAGCTTCGATGACTTATTTGACCATTTCTTTACTAAACAAACTAGTGGAAATAATTATGTTACCATTATTCTTTAAAATGAATAATGCTTGTTACTATTATTCATTAAAATGAGTAATGGTTTGATTTTATAAAAGGTTGTAAAAAACGATAAGAAATAAAGGTAGAAAAAAATATTTTAAACTCTCTAAAATTCCTGGAAAACTTTGCTTTTTAAAAAGGCTACCGTATACTGTTAAATTTTGCTCTCTTGAACTAACAATTTATTTACTTAAATGATAGATGTTGAGAACTTATTTCATAGATAAATGACAAGTGAAGCTAATTGTAAATTAAAAACAAATAATTTCAAATATAGCCTTCCTTCTATAGGACGTCCTAATCAAAATACAACGTCCATGATTCGATACTGTTCTATTGTAAAAGTAAAGAACATAAATAGTTCAAAATTCCTATTGTTCAATATTCCTATTGTAAATTTCTGTATTAAAAAATTAAAAATTTGTGCCAAACTAATGTTGTTTTCTCAAATTAATTATTGTTTTAAATAATGGCTTGATTTAATTTAATTTTTGTTAGTTTCAGATTTTGTACTTCCCATTATCCACAACAATATTAGGTTTTCTCTTTATAAATCTATACTTTAATAAATAATTATAAATTTGCTTAGTGACAGAAGCTGTTTAATTCGAAGACTGCTTAACTCGTATTCTTTTTTAAAGGATATTTCTATATTAATAAACACCAAGTGAGATACAGGTATCTTTTTGCCCCAAAATGTTTATCTGAGGACTTTAATTCTAAATAGAGACTTTGATTCTAATTAGCCCGGGACCTGCTGTTTAACGTGGATTCCGAAACACTAACAAACATCCATGCCACTCCCAGGAATCTAACCTGAAGCCTAATCTGAAGTTGGACATCAGGACGCAGAAATTATGAAGAAGAATAAACATTAAATTGGTAATAGGAAGTGTTAAGCAAATATTTTCTCTTATTAGAAATACAAATTATTTAATGCAGTAAAAAACATTTAGATCTAACAAAAATCAAAGAACTTCATACTTACGTTTATTCAATGAAACTTTAAATTGAAAAAAAAAATTATATTTATGCGACTGAAAAATAGACCAAGAAAAAAGGTGCTTAGAAAGAATGCAACCAGCTCTATCAATATTCATGATATCTTTAGTTTAGAGTCATTCACTGAAGCAACTGAGTAAACTAAAATCATTGCAGTTTGTAAGCGAAGACTTATTTTAAAAAAGTTATTATTTTTTTAATCTTGAGGTTCAGCGAAGTTCAAAACTAATCACAAAACCAGGAAACATTCTGAAAGTTTACAAACACTGAAGAACAAGTGCGGTTTAAATTGTTTTTTTAATCCATTCCTTTCTATTTCAATGCCTAATTCATGCATATTTCATAGATAATCTATGACAGAATTTTTTATCAATGGATTTTATACTTCGCTACCTTTTGTAATTGTAATACTTACGATATATTTTTTGTATCTATAAATTATAATTGAATCATTCAGAATTTCAAGAAGTATCAAAAGAATCTAAAAATACTGAAAATGAATTATTCTAAAATAGGTTTGCTATTAATTATTATAATATTATATTATTTAAATTGCTTTTGATATTCATTATTTCATTTGAAAATTATCCACTTTTTATTTAACACGCAGTTAATATATTTTTAACACATGTATGCAGGATGCAATTCTGAACTTTATTATTTTTATTTCAAAAAATTATAAAAAAATATCTTTAAATTTAAGTAAAACGATAAATTCAAATTATGTTTGAATAAAGTAAATCAACGGTTACATTTTGTCTTTGGATAAAATTGTACTTGGTATGAAGGAAATAAAAAAAATATATATATTTATTACATCCATTAATAGTATCTGCAATGTGAAAAACTCTTTCGTTAATTATATGATTTTAAATAAATGAGGACGAAATCTTAATGAAAAAGAGCACAAAAAAAAAAAAATTGCAAATGAGGAAGAAGCCAATGTCTCATCCGTATTGGCACAGCTCTAATTGATAGTTGCTACAAAAAAATAATTTTGTAAAGAAAAGAATTACCGTCTCGATAATTGCAATTCAAACTGTCAAACTCTCACAGATGCACGAATCGCGGAAAGGAAATGCGGTGGTATTGCCAGTACAGGGAGGAGATTTTTTTTATGTAGATGAGGGGGGAACGGTGTGGAGTAAAAGCGAAATCGGATCTCGGGATTTGACGGCTTACCGAATCGATGAGCTTTCGTGTGGGTGAGTCAGCGGGACCGAAGGAGCAGGGGAGGTTGCCGTAATCCCACAGACATTGTTCGATTCGTAATCATTAAGTAAGCAGAGAAGATTTAAAAAAAAAGTTTTTTTTTTTTTTTTAAATTTGTTTCTACTTCGAGATTGAAATATTAATGGGAAGCTCGTCAAGAATCCGACAAATTTTAAGGAAATAACAAATAAATTTATACACGGTTTTCTTTTGGTGAACTTTGGTGCAACAAGTCAAGGTGACAAAAATGGACTTTTTCCACCTGTAAGTGGATAAATTTTAAAAAATTTGTAGTTTCTCGCTAATTGATTTCAAGTTCCAATTCGGAGATGGAAAAAATAAAGCAAAGGAGAGTTGTTAAAATTGATCGACGTAACAGAGTTGTTTGTTGTCGAAAGTTTTTCTTCTAATGAAAAGGAAGTTATTTTTTTAAAGCAACATGCTTGGCCTTTTGGTTATTGGGAAAAAATGAATGGTTTGTCATTATTTTTGTACGTGTGGATCAGGAAAATTCTTGTATCAAGTATCCCTGCCATGTGCAATCAAAACTGTTGGTAATGAGGGTTTTTTTTTCCAATGCAGCTGGCAAACAGACATGGACGTCTTTGGATGCCTATAAGTTCTGCACCGATATTACTCACTTTGCATTACCCAGGGGGCGCGTGTAACTTGACGGTAAGCCACGGACGCGGAGTAACAATGCCCCCGCAGCGCTCTACGATCCTATTAGAACGGGACCTACGGCTTAAAGTGGATTCCGAACCACTACAACAACCATGGCCAAAGCCGGGATTGGAACCCGATACCTGTGGTACCGAACACCAGAGCGCTAGCCATTCGGCCATCACGTTCCCTGTTGGTAATGAGGGAAGAGTATTATTTTCTGGAGAGACATTCAGCTTTGCATTTTTTGACTCGCGTTAGAAAACCCTCTTACCTTCCATTTGCGTGTCGCATAATAATAATAATAAAAAAAAAAATCCCCGTCAAATAGCCAAAAAGTTGTTGCGAGATGCTCATCGCCATCGTCCTTAAGTTAGTCATCTTGTCATCTTGTTTTTGAAAGCAGCAAATTTTACTCCTGTGTGCAAGTCGTACTTTTTTTCTAGTCAAAGAAGTTCGAAATATTATGTTTCATACACTTGAAACGGCGGCCTGAATGGCCGAGTGGCTAGCTCTCTGGCGCACGGTATCACAGGTTTCGGGTTCGAGTCCCGGCGGTGCCGTGGATGTTTGTAGTGGTTCGGAATCCACTTTAAACCGTAGGTCCCGGTCCTAATAGGATCGTTGCGGGGGTTGTTACTCCGCGTCCGTATCTTCAAGTTACACATGCCTCCTGGTTAAAGCAGCGTTTGCTTTAAGGCATTCAAGACCGTTCTCTTATTCTATGTTTATTTTCTTAGTAGGAAAATAATTTAAGCCAAACTTTTTTAACAATTGAACAAACGATTTATGCGTAATGAAAGTATATTTTGCTTTAAAATAATTAAAAAAAAAAATCACATTTCTTTTTCAAAGACCCATAACAATTAACGGAGAGAATATCTGAATTGAGACACTTGTTTTCAGTAAGTTACTGAAACGCATGAAAAACAATTATACACATGGTTAATAGGATTTATTTTAATTTTTCACTGAACTCGTTAATTTTAGATGCAATGCACATGCGAAGTACAGATTGAATAATTAATGGCATTAGATAATATTTATAACATGAACATATTAGCTGGTTGAGAGTTTGGTGTCTTCAGATTGTCTGGAATTTAAAAAAAAGTATGGAGATAAGCACAATTCACCATTTTTTTTGCTAATTTTTATTACTTCATGACATCTTATCCAACGCTCAAAAAACAAACTTGTTTATATTATATGAAATGGATATATTGGTTACATATGAATGAATGACTATTACTGAATATTACAATAAAAATGTAGCAGATAAATGTAAGTGGATAATTACATACACTTAGGTTGTAAAACTTAATAAATGTTTTTTTAAAGTTCGATAGCCTGAAATTCTTCATGGTATATAAGACAAGGATTCTTGATAAACAAAATTCACAAAGAAGGAGTAAGAAAACTTTTGATTTTAAAAAAGTAATTCTTGTGGCACATTTATACGGCAGGACTCAAATTTGTTTTAAAAATAAATATAATGCAGTGAATATTAGTTTTTCAATTTTTCATAAATGTGTACATTTTTATAAATTTATTTATGAAATAATTTGATAGAATAAAATTAACATACTACCGCATGAATTTACGAAAAAAAATGCCCGATAAATTCCCCAGAAAGGTTTATTTAATTTTGAAAGAAAGAGAAAGTTTAGAAGAGAGAAAGAATGTTTAGAAAGAAGAGAAAGCTTAGAAATTTTTATAAATATAAGAAAGCATATGAGGGCCAGAATGAAATTTCTAAACAATAAATGTTTTTTTTTACAAAACTTGATGTGCAAAATTTGATATTTTTCTTCACTTCGTCTTTGTGCGCGATCCTTTTAACAAACTCATTTTGATAGAGCGTAAATCTAATTATATTAGTATATAATAATTAATTAAATTCTTATTTTTTTAATAACATAAAATTTATTTTTTTAATATACTTGAATAATCTTAATAATTACTAACACGGATTATTTAATATATTTATACGTAATTATTGATTCCGTCATTTGTAGTGGAATTTTATTTAAAAAGCACGATCTGCTTTACTTTTTCAAAGTCATTGATAAACATAGGTACCAATGAAAACTTTTCAGCGATTTTAAAATTATTTGCTAAAACTGTTTAATACATTTCTATTATACAATTTCGTATAGTTTTAAACAGTAAAATAACTCATAAAAGATAATTGTTCTGAAGAGAATTGGAGAGAGTATAGAATAAGAATTCATAGAGCAATGTATAGCATAAAATAAAAATAACGACATTGATTCCAAGACTTAAATTCTTACACGTACAAATGACTATTTATAGAAATTATTGTCGATTATCAAATAAAATATACTAAAGAAAATAAAACTTTTCGTCTTGTAGAGGTTGAATAAATATGCTTTTGAGTGCATGTGAATATTGCTTTTGAATTTTACGGTATTAGTCATGATCATGGCGGCCGCTATGTCTAAATCAAGCTTTCAAATTGAAACTGTTAATTTCCATCCATGACAGATGCTATTTCGAAAGCGTATTTGCGATATAAAATGACTAATTAATGATATAAAAGGGAATAATATAGTTAAATTTCACCTGATTACTCTTTCACTTCATTCAAGGACTTAAATTGCTTGTTAAGGGGATGTTTTACTCACGATTAATTAGGATTGCATATGAATATTTTGCAAATAATTAATATCTACAGATGTTTTATATTTACGTGCCGAAAATTCTGCAAATGATGCACTTTTCAGGTGAATAAAATCTTAATAAAAATCTTAATAATAATAAAATCTTCCTTCTTCAGTGAATAAAATGTTCCAATGATTATGCTGGACTCTCTTTAACGCAGGTGAAAAGATGGGAAGGTATATATATATATATATATATATATATATATATCTTTGATATTATCGGGCCCTTTATTTGGGACCCATGAAGAATTACTCATGGCTCGCAATGGGAGGTCAAATACACTCAGGTCCATAAATTAAGGATAATTCAGAATCACACAGAAATTGAACTGTAAAATAAAAATTTCACCTGTAGAGTTATCACACACATCTTGAAGAAGAATATGGAAATTACAGGAAACCACCAGATGGCGCGGATAGTACGTCACAATGACGAGAGTGTAAGAGAGGGGTATATAAGGAATGGTGGCAAAGAAGTAAAATTGTTCACAAGCGCTTTAAAAGCCTTCAATGCAATAACCGCATAGTTATGGCAAAAAAGAAGCATTTGGATGATTTTTTATGTGGTAGAATTATCGGACGACTGGAATGTGGACGTACCCAGCTGGAAGTATCCGAGGAACTTGGAATCGCCCAGAGTGTCATCTCCAGGCTTTATCAACGATTCCAAGATGATGGTAATGTGAGTAGATGTTACAGCACAGGTCGCCCCCGTGTTACAACGCCGAATGAGGACCGCCGGTATTTAGCAGTTACTACCAAAAGAAACAGACGGAGCACTGCATCAGACCTGTACCGTCAGCTCTCTTCAGCTACCGGTACGACAGTTTCAAGGCAGACCGTGTACAGACGCTTAGGGCACATTGGTCTATATGCTCGTAGGCTTGTCAGATGTGTTCCACTTACCGCAACTCACAGTCGCCTGCGATTAACCTGAAGTAGAGATCACGCATTGTGGACACCGCAACAGTGGTCTGGTGTGATGTTTTCCGACGAGTCCAGGTTTAGTTTGCAGTCTGATTCTCGCCGGACTTTCATATGGAGAGCGCCAGGTACCCGTTACCACTAAGAGAACACCATTGAACGACACCGTTACGGTGGTGCAGGATGGCTCGTTTGGGGGTGTATTATTCTTGGTTCCAGAACTGACCTGCATGTTCAGAGTGTAACGATGACAGGCCACATCTATCGGGATGTCATTCTGGAACAACATGTACGTTTGTTTCGGGTCGCCATGGGTGCTGAATTTCTGTTTACGGATGACAACGCCCGTCCTCACCTGGCAAACATTGTAGACGAATGCCTTCAATTGGAGGATATCACCCGTTTGGATTGGCCAGCATACTCACCGGATTTGAATCCAATAGAGCATGTGTGGGATATGCTTGGCCGACGAATTGCAGCTCGTCAACCTCCTCCCACCTGTCAACCGGAACTTCGGAGGGCATTGCTTGATGAGTGGTATAATATTCCCCAAGATCAGATTGATAATTTATACTCAGCATGCCAAGGCGTTGTAAGGCCTGTATCGCATCGTCCGGGAGACATACTCCATATTAACCATCATACTAACCATGTTATACTGTTTTTTGTAAATAGGTTCTTTTCTGAAATTTGCTCCCGGGAGTAAAAATCGCAATTTTTATTAATTATGCCAAACATATAGCATCGTTTTTGCTCTTTACCTTTTGTTTAATAAATAGACTTTACAAATAAGTCCAATTTGTTTTGCTTCTGTCTCTCTCTTTGCCTGTACTTCATTATCCTTAATTTATGGACATGAGTGTAAAATCTGAAATTTCTAAAAAAGTTGATTTATTATGTTCTTGATATTAAATATAACCAGTAGTGGTTATATTTAACATTATATGTTAAGTTTAAAAAAATTAATTTTTAATGCAGTAAAATAATATTTAAAATTTCAAAATTTATATTAAAGAGAAACTTAAATAAAAATTTATTTTAAAACTTCTAATGAAAAAAAAACAATGTATAAAAAGTCATCATAGCCTCATAGTCATCTAAATATTATTATTTCTTATTTTAATAAATTTATTTTATTATATTTTATATATAAATATATTTAAACACATATTCTATGAAATAAAGCACTTATAAGTATTTCATCATAAATTTAAGATCTCAATTCCACTTTTATACTTTAATTTTTTTGAAAATTTAAATATTTTTTTATTAATTTCTTTTCAAATTTTTTTTTCAGAAAACTTAAATTTAAAATTATAATCATACAAAAACTCGAATACAATAACATTCGCAATTTGATTAAAGTTCTAATTAAAGTTATTTTTCAAGCGGTAAACTATATTGTTATAAAAATAAAGATCAATACCGTATAAAAACTTGTGTTGTAGTTTTTAATTTCAAAAATACACACCACCCACAGGAAAATCTCGCTTTTCGTATAGATTATATTTATGAAATTTTAGATAACATGCAATTCTACTATTATGTGACAAGAATTTTTTTGTATACTTTGAATCTATTGAAAATATAAGTTAAATTTCATTTTTTTCAATTGAAACAATGAAAATCATTTACTGTAAAATTATTATAATTATTTACTGAATCAATATTTGAATGCTTGCAAAAATGCAAGAATATCATTTATTTCAGAAATTTGTGAGAAAATGTTAATAAATTTTTTAGTGAATCAAAAAAAAAAAAAAAAAAATTAATTTTGTTTGGTATAAAAAAAAATAATAATTTTCTTTAACAAAAATCACTTTAAAAATTTAATTATTACAATGTGTATAATTTAGTGAAATATTATACTAATTAATTAATATTAAATAATTTATATTACACGAAGAATTTAAGTACTTATTATTGTTTTGACTGCTTCAGAAGTAGTATATATTTATCCAACATTATTGGTAAGTTTTTAACAAATGTATTTTTTAAACTTTATATTGTACTCCAAATAGGGCAGATAATGTTTTTGTGGTTTTTTTTTTTTAAAAACAATATAACAAGATTTTTACCTTTGACGTCCTTATCAATGTGTTTGGGCAATAATTAAAAATAAATTTTGCAATATTTTTTTAAATTAAGAGATCAGTCTTGTAAATTAATGGTGCGAAAAATTTAATAAAAGCTTTATAATTTTTTATATAATTGCAAGTTTGCATTTATATTTTATACATTAGTAAAATTTGTACGTTAAAGAATGGATAATTCAGAGTTCAAATGATTATATTTTATAAAAATTATTTAAAAAACATATAATTGAATTTTAAGTACTATCAAAATAAGTACATAAATATTTGTTTTAGTCTAAAGTATTTTTTTTTTTTATTATTATTTACACTTAAATTTTATGATATGAAACAATTGACCAATTTATATTTTACATAATTACTCGGCGACTGTGTAAATAAATAAGAAATTACTACGAAAAGATTAAATGGATTATTCTACAAAAAGATATGAATGTCAGCTTTTGTCCTTAATGTATATTTATTTTGTACACAAACTCACTATGATACAATATATTTTTGCTTATTTTGCTCCCGTATGTAGCAAAAAAGAAACATGATAACTCACATAATTAATCAACATTTCTAAAATTTTAAAAATTCTAATTCTTTTATAGAATTGCCATAAAAAATGGTGAAAAGATAAATTTAATAAAAGCTTTATAAATCCGTTAATGACCGGATGATACATTGTTATTGATAAGTACTTCCATTAA
Source organism: Caerostris darwini (assembly GCA_021605075.1). Classification (NCBI taxonomy): domain Eukaryota; kingdom Metazoa; phylum Arthropoda; class Arachnida; order Araneae; family Araneidae; genus Caerostris; species Caerostris darwini. The sequence goes on from BPLQ01013202.1 coordinate 43,837, forward strand.
TAAGAGGAAACCAACTTTTTGATAGTATTGGATAATATTTTTGCATGTACATTTGACTTGATTTTTTATTACATAAAACTGCCTTCAAATTATTATTAATTATTATGTTTTTATGTTCATTCTCAATTAATTAAATTGTGACTTAGTAATGAAGTTCAATATATATAATTTTTTGTGATGTTGATGTTTTCTAAAAATTCCTATTCAGATTTTTTTTCGTATATGGAACATACGCAGTTTGTTTCTTTGTACACAATTTTATGTAAAAATTCATTGAAATGAAACTTTATAGGATATTGCTGTCAGAAAAATAGTTGGTAAATAATAACTGACAATGTGTAACCATTGAAAGTAAAAGCATTAAGGGAGCCGAATGAATTTATTTCGCATATCAAAAGAAAGGGACAAACATAAGAAGCATGAAAACCTTTTATCTACGAAAAAAGAATTCTGCAAGTTGTTGTGGAGGGCATCAACTATTCTCTCGCAGCTTGAGCGCAGTAAGAATGTAGAAAATAATCTCTCAAAGCGCACAACGAAAGAGATAAAACTAAATACAAAAGGCGAATGCAAAGAAATAAATAAAAATAACTTCCTGTCTATATAAAAAGGAGACGTTTTACTTAATTGAAAAAAGATTGCGTTTCAGGTGTGCATTTCAATAAAACTCTTGAAAGTAAAGGCGGTAGGAAAAGTACTGTTGAGATAAAAAAAAAAAAAGAAAGAAAGAAAGAAAAAAAAAAAAAAAAAAGAAAGGGGGAAAAAAAAAAAAAAAAAAAGACGAAGCTTCAGCTCTATACTCAGATTAGCACCCAAACGCTTTACCATTGGTGGGAAGTATTGAAAGTTACTGCCATGTTCGCATCCGTCTTCCCCTTCAATTGAACATAATGAAATTTTTATGTAGAAATTCGACATGCAATCTGCCAGCATGATTTTGCCTCATTTTATATATATATATATATACACATCTCGTCTATTCCATTACCTTTGCTACATTTTAGAGAGTACACTTAGCGTGCTTTTTCTGCCTTCTTATACATAATATTTGATTTTATGAATAATCAGGCTGGAAGTAATGTTAGAAAGCAAATTAATTTGTCCCTCAAAAGATGTAAGTTTTATTCTGTCTTTTAATTATTTTGTTTTTACATTTATTGAATTCCCATCTTTGATAATCATCACATCGATGGACTGAAATGTTCTGCTATTGGTTTCAAGGGATCAGGAGAGGCGGAGTACCCCATCTTACTAAATGATGGATTGTTTGCAAATTGTAATGAAATTACAAACCAATGTTGACCCACCGCCGAAGTGCTCATACCATTGAAAAGTAGTAATAGTACCATAGTAAATGCTTCGATTTAGATACTTTGCTGGTTTCCGACACTAAATAGCGCTCATTCATCAACATTAAAAAAATATGTATTTCATTATTATTGGTGTTTTATTTTTAATTAAAAATGTATCCCGTCCTCTTTTTGTTTGCTGTATCAAATACACATTTATGCTTTTGAACGAAAAAATATTTTATCCAACAAAATCTTGCATATTCATTTAAATAAACATCTATTAGATATTTAATAGACATTCATTAAAACACGAATATCTTATATAAAAGAACTCGAATAATGATTTTTTTTTTATAATGTAACAGCTACGATCTCTTATTTCTTTACTAAACAAACCGAGTGGAAATATGCTACTTCATTATTAAGGCCGTGTGCTCGATCACATGAAAAAATCACCTTGCTTTACTTAAATCCTCACTGCGGGAATCGAATAGGCCTTTCAGACGAATGGAGGCCTTTTTTAAGTTACTGCGGAGATGTAACGAATGAGACAAAAGAGTGCGACTTCGTTTCCTCTTATTGGAGGATGTGTGGTTGGAGGGGGCGGAGAATATTACCCTCTTTTCTCACTTTCCAGTTTTCATGATATCAAAAAAGAAAATACGAAGTAGAGGGAGTGATGAATTTCAAGAGTTTATCTTAGTAAGTAATTCGGAAAAAATACGGAATTTTTTTTTATAATTTTAAAAAAAAAAAAAAAATCTTGTTTTTAAGCTCGTTAAAAACAAGATTTTTTTTTTTACACAATCTTTAAACTCTTTTCTATAAAAAATTTAAATTGAAATTTCATCTTTATATGTTATTAGTAGAGAATTGAATATATTTTTGAAGTTATATGTCTTCTTTATTTTTTCAGTTAATTAAGTAAAGATTAATTAAGATTCCATTCATTATTTTATATTCATTTTTTTTTCTATTCATTTCAATTTGCACTATATTATTGTTTAAGAAAGCATTAAAGACGCTTTTAATAGTAAAAACTTAAATGGCTTCACAAACTACATGCTATATTTATATAGCATGCTATTACTATTAACTAGATATAAAAAATTAACTTCTTAACAAAAGGATTTGTTTTAAAAGTTTTAACAAAAAAATGTACTTACAGAGCAATTATTCAGCATTTTGAACATAAGAACACTTATTTATTTCAAAGCTCTTTTTTAAGTACAGGTGATTTTTCTAACTTCCAAATTGAAAATTTACGTCTGAGAATGCAAAGTTTATAAGAATTTCGAAGCATGTTATTTTCAAATTGCTAAGCGTGCATCAACACAGAAATTACATTTCTTATTTGAAAGAGCACTGAAAGAATACAGAGGAAAACAAGAACGCGAATATTCATATTTTAATGCATAAAGAGGAAATAGAAATTTTTATTTTATTTTTGAAGGCGGGAAAATTTTAGCTTATTTATCATTTAGCCTTTAAGTTTTATCTTGCCAAATAAATTGTGTTCTCCCATTTGGCATCAGATATCTAATTATTTCATCTTTACTTATAAAATTATAACAGTAATCACTTAAATATTGTTGTAGCTTGGTAGCGACTATTTGCGTCAGGTGGTTTAGTGTTGTAGGCATCTGGTGGATGGAAACACTCTACTCTTTCTATTTACATTAATAATAATACTTTAATACATTTGGCACCCTGAGGCTCTTCTACAATATCAATTCTATTTTTACTTCAAAATCTTAAACACCTACACAATTCTTACAGCACTGTGTTTCCAGACCGAGTTTCTCTATCAGTCGCTCCAAGCGTTCTACCTCGTCATCTCTAAATCAAAACGCTTGTACTTATCAGTTCACACAGTACTGGTCACAGTGGCGACCTCTCGCGACAATTTAACTATAGTTCAACCGTGCAATAAATATATATAAAAACCTACAGAAGACCGAATGTTAATAAAACTAACAAAATAATATAGTTTTGTGTAGAAAAATTATACAGGATGATTGCAAAATTAATAAATTATCCTTTTATGCATTTAGTCATATATTCATAATATTTTTAAAAACTAAAATTATATAACCGATTTAATTTTAAAATAAATAATGAAAATTAAGAATGTTTTTAAAAAATCTCCATAAAATGCTAGAGTTTATAAAATATGGCATCAAAAATTTAGTTGTAGACTTTGTGTGTTTAATCTCAATAAAAACTACGATAACCAAAAATTGTTTTTTGAATCCCATTAAAAATAAAAAATTAAAAAAATTCAACAGTATTTTGCAATAAACACACTTTTTTCAGATATTGGAAAACTTCAACCAATTCCTCAAAAATAACAGCTACCCATGAAATAATATCTCAATTTCTGAATGTAAAACTCTATTTAGGCAATTGATTTGTTTTTTTCTGTTACTTGACTTTTATATTTTATTAGTAAGCCAGTTATTCTTATATTAAAAGAAATGTTTTGCTTCTGTCAATCTTGTTTACTTATTAAATCATGCAATAGTTCGATATTTTTGATACATTCTATTATTGGTTCAAGAGGGAATTTAATTTACAATCAGAATGGTATAACATAAAAATGAATGCTATAATATAAGGTAATAATTCAAACAGTTAAACAAAATTAAATTATTTTAGTCACTCTTCCCTCCTAAAAATATTATCTAATCCAAAATATTTCCATTTTAATCAATGCTCAGGAAATTAGTTCCATAATATTTTTAAAAACTTAAGTTTGGAATAAATGCATTAAAAAGAGATTCAAAAAATTGAAAAAAAAATTTGAAATATTAAAAAATATTTATATTAATTTTATGATAATTTAAATAAATCAATGTAGGCAATTATAATACAATACGAAACAAGCAGAAAGATACTGATGGATACGAACTTAACAATGAACCCAAAAAGAAAAGCTCAGTTTCAATGCAACTGAATATATAGATTTTATATTGGTAAATTTAATTATAATAAATAATTATTATTAATAATAAAATGTAATTAATAAATAATAATGATTGGTAAATTATAGTAAGTTATTTGGTAAATTTGGTAAATAATAATATGAAAACTAATAATTACATCACTTGAGACGATATAAATCTCATTATAATAATTTACTTAATAACACTTTGCCTCAGTGACACAAAATTGCTAATAGTAGACGTACTTTTACAGTTGAAACTTAACTAAACTATCTATTACCTTAAAATTTATGGAATAAAAAAACAACAAGCATGAGAAAAATGTATTTCTCTTTTGTTGGAAATCATACCTAATTATGCATAACATACCTAATTATGGAGAAAAAAGTATGCAACCAATACTATTTATAAATTATTTTAAAATAAATAACTTTTCTAAATATTCTTTTCTAAAATTATTGGGATTTAAGAAGTTTTATTTTTATTTAGTTGTTTAATTATTATCAAACATGGTACTTTTAATAATTAAAAAAAAGAATGGAAATATTTTGCAATTTTGGATATATATGCTGGACAAAATTATAATAAACCTTTAGAAATAATCAAAGTATTTTTTAAATTATAACCTCCACAAATAATTAATTAAAATTTTGTTGCGATATGCTTAGAATACCTTTATAAAAGGATTATTATAAGTTTATAGATGGAATTTAATTATAAAAGCATTACAATTTTTATTCCATTAAGTATGAGCATGAATGGATATATTCGCGATTTCTGGTTAAGCCGATTATAAAAACAAATTAACTTCTAAGTTCTATAGTTTCAAAGTTATAAAAATTCAGATAAATACGTCTTTTGCTCTATATATGGAAACATTTCAAAATGGAAAAGACGGTATTCAGCTTTCAGGAGCGGAATTATTACATTTTACATTCGAGTACCCACCAACAGTGAAGAGGGAAGGCTTTCCATCTCAAAGAACAGAAAATGTTTGGCTAGTGTACAGCTAGTGTTGTCCTTTTTAATTCGCAAATATATAGCTCCCCCAAAAATAAGCAAATCGAAATGTCATGTGAAAATAAATCGTATAGAATTCTTCATTAGCTTACATTACATTGGGACATAACCTGCTAGAGGAACGGAAGGACTGTATCGAATAGAGGGATGTGATATGTGGATAAAAAGTCTTCTTCAGCGAACTTTAAATGTCTGTTTTAAAAAAAAATCATTTCGGGTTCATTTTTAAATAGAATCGTTTCAAAAAGAGATGAACATTTTCAAACTAAATCGATGGACCAACAAACAAAGTTATAAATTATATAAATAACGATAAACAAAAGTCAAATTTTCGGATTTCATGAAAAGGCCAAAAAATAAGCTATAAACTTTTTTTTTTGGCCAATTTTTATTAGCATTTGTCTTCCTCCTTCAGATAGTCCTGATAGCCATTGATGTCATGTATGCCATAAAAGAAACTTAGGCATTATGCTTTCGATATTTATGTAAATAAATGGAGCTGAAAAAATTATTCTGCCAGGGACCATTATAATGGGCCAGTGGCGATTATAACTAAGTGGCCATTATAATAACTATTCACAAATGCTTGTTTGTCGGATGATTTCTGGCAACTTCTTGTAGATTTGATCTTGAATTTTTTCGGATCTATTTAATTACATCAATTCCTGAGAAAAAGTAAATTTTATACTTATCTTTAGAGTGATAATAAGAAATATAAAATGACAAATCGGTAAATAAATACTCACTTGAAAAAAAAGTATAAATTATTAAATATGTTTATATTATTTGTATGTTCTTTGTTTAACAAGTGTTCCAACATGTTTATAACGATTTTTTAAGCATCTTCACTAGAAAATATTTATAACTGTAGAAAAACAATAAAGAATATCTTATGTTCAAAGAAATAAAAAATGTTCAAAATGTATAAGCAATTTTTGTAGTTACAATAAATTTAACATAAACGATTGAATATTGTAATCCTATTAGATAATTGGTATTGGCAATATGTACATACATACAACACACAAATATATATGTATACATATCTTATAAATACATACATATATATATATAATATAATATAATGTACATATATATATATATATATATATATATATATATGAATATATATATATATATGAGAAAAACAGTGGGAAGGCGGACAACACAATAAAAATTGCAATAAAGGTAAAAGCATAATCAATCTTCATAATAGCAATGTAGAAACATTCACTATACAAACATTTGCATTTCTTCCAAATTAACTCCAGAACTTAAAACAAAAATATACAAGTTATTAATTTCTAGTCCAAAGTGTGCATTGGCTACTACAACGAATCTAAATACTATGAAAGCATGAATACATTAATAAATAAATGGAACACAGTGCAGCAGGTGGCCAAAAAAATTAAAAATAAATAAATTGGAAAAGAAGATCTAGGAATCCAGGAACCAGCATATATGTGTACCAATATATATATATATATATATACAGAGGTGAGAAAGAGAGAGAAAATAAGGTAATTGTTAAAATCAAAACTATATCCTTCTCTGACAGTATGACAGTAACAATTTTTTTTTCTAAATATAACAATACTTGTTTCTTAGTTCTTTTTATTAAACGTTAATTGTTGTTTAATTGTACAAGAATAAAACAAACAAGTGAAGGTTAAGGATTTCTTATGGGAAGAGGAAAACTGAATCTCATTAAAATTAAATCTAAAAATTCACATCAAAAAGAAATTTTAATTTCTCTTTAAAATGAAATTTAAATAAAATTAATCACTTTTCTTAGATATTTCCAAAATAATAAATAAATAAAACTAAAAATCTGCTTGTTAGATTCGTTCTTTGTTTGCAAATATTGAAAATCGGAACTACTTTCTACTCGGACCATCGTGTATTATATATGTGCTGCACGAACAGCCAACCGACGTGTGATGAGAGGAAGACAGTGCCTCTTTTTTAGGGTTAACTTGGAAGTCTCCTCGGTTCTGAAAGCAGTAATCACGACAACAACAACAACAAAAATTGTTCGGCTATGAAACTCAATAGGACAAATTTTTTTTTTAATGATCTTCGAACTAAAGAGCATCAAAGTTTTAAAAAATGGCTTTTTAGCTGTGAATTGTGTTAGATTCGAGGGTTTATTGAAAACCTTTGTTTATGGCTTTCTGCAAAATTAATTAAAATATTATGTTTTTTTTATGACAAAATGAAATCGGTACTTCTGAAAAAAAAGAAAAATTCCTGAAACATATGCAATTAATTACATTTTCTACACAAGCCCTGTTATTCCTGTATTATTTACAACTATACACTCGGGTTTCTTAAGCAAAAAATTGAAGCACTCTACTGGTATTGAGTAAAATACTCACAATATAAATAATCACAAAGAAATATTAAAATTTTCAAAATTATTTAAGAATTATTTCCAAAACTATTTAGGAATATGGAAGATGTTTCTTTATTTCTTCCCCGTATTGAAACATTTTTAAAAAAATTGAATTTCATTTCTTATAACGACTTAATGAAATCTATATAAATATTTGTCATTTTTAAAGTCTTCACATTCTTCGAACAAAGAATGCCCCTTTTTTATCTGCAAGGGCTTTGCGAGAACCTTTTCGATCAACCGGGCATCATTTTGTGTCAAACGAATTCTGTCGTCATATGTAAATAGAACAAGTATAGAAACCATAGCCAGACAATGATAAATGGATATGAGGCTAATGGGAGATTTTAATAGAGACTTCAATTTACTTTAGACTTTAATTGCCCAAAATTTGTGTACATTCAGGAAAAACTACCCAGGAAACCCGTTGTCGATTTGAAACGCTTACACAGTCGTCATCGAATCTCCTAGCTTCTGAAAGCAGTAACTGTATAACGGATATCATTGTTTATCATTACTTCGAAATCTGAGCCCTTCTGCGCACTAGCAAGCTTTTCACAGTTCTACATTGTCATTGGGCTAAAGCTTGTATTTTTCAATTTTTCTCTTAAAGTGCATTTGAATGTTATGTAATTATTAATTGAGACGAAGGATAATGATTAATTTCATCAAAATTTTCAAAAAAAATTACAATTCTGAAACATTTTACAATCATTAAATTTTCTGTACTATCTCCCATTGAATAAATAAATATATTACTGAATTAATTATTTAATGATAAACTATGTATCAAATTTTGAAAACAAAAGTGGCAAATTTATTAAAAGATTCACTAATAGAGATATTAAAATTTTTATAAAGTGTATGCTACTTACGAATCCTCAAATATCGTCTCCTTCTAGATTATGTTAATAGCAAATGCTTAATATTTACCTATGCTGTATAATCACTATCCGTCTTTAAATGTTTTTACATCTAAGTATTATGGTGATGCGGACACTCAAGGAAGAGACCCATTTTGAGGTTGGCTCCAGCTACCTTGTCTTTGGAGAATAATGTTGGAACAGAAAATCCATTGAAGTGGACAAAGAATTGCAAACGCTCCATTTGAAAGATAATTTAATGCTCGGATCTATAGTTATTCAATGCAATTAATCATCAAGCTTTCTCCAATTAACAAATCTGGATAAGTGTTGGAATCTCATTATCGTGCTATTAAATTTTCAATTATTTAAAATTGTGATAAATTATTATTTTATTCTTGCTCTTAACTCATTGTGTGAAATTTAAAATTTTATTAATATAGTATTTTTTATAAAGTTTCATTAATTTTATTTATTTATTTATTTTTTATTTTTTGAAATTTATTAATTTTAAAAGCACTTGAAAATTTGAAAGGAAACTAGTTATTTGTTTTCCTGCGTCTTCCAAGCTATTTTAATACATATTAAGAAGTTCGTTTATATTTAAATACCTAGTTATTTTTAAATATTTAAGTAGACGTTGCTTATTTGATATATCGTAAAAAATACTTCATTTACTAATAATATAATTATATATTAAACAATAGAGTAAATTATCAGCTATCTTGCTGAAAAGATTTGAGATTTTGGCAACAAACTTGATGATTTTCATGGTGTGGACGATAGTTTTGGTGAAAAATGGCGATTGTTTAAATATGACGTATTTTTACAACACGTGTGTTAACTTTCAGATAATTATATATGGCAGCTCTACTCGTCATACAGCGACAACGTGTTCAGATAGTGTACAGGAGGGCTGAGGTTTGAATCAGTTGGTGGCACGAGGAGACAAACACGAGGAAACTCGATGGGGAGTTTGATAATGTGTGTACAGCATCTGGAATCAGCAGTTTTTTCAATGTTTTTTGGGTTTTTTTTCCATAAGATATACGAAGCAGAGTAGTTACCCCTGTATGTCCTCTCAGAAGGCAATGTACTCCCCTCAATACCAGTGAGTTTGTTTTCGTGATACACATGAGGATCACCGATGTTCCACCCTCAAATTTTAAACCTCTAGGAGGGTACATAGCCCTAGGTAGAGAGTGAGATGTGCACTAAAATAGTTTACACTCTAAAAAAAAAAAAAAATTTTTTTAGAAAATCTTCGTTAAAACAGAACTTTGGAAAATGTTAAACTTTAATATACACGAACGGCAAATCAAATTATTCATTATTGATAGAATACAATTACAATTATTTTTTCAATTTTCAACATTGAAAACATTTTATTAGTTTTCAATTTAATTCTTATTAAAAATAACATTATCAATCTTGACAAATCCATAAATTTAAGCGGAAAATATTTTTTTTTTTCTAACGCAGCTGGTAAACATTTAGAGAGTTGTCTTAAGGCAAGCGCCTGACAGACGTTACTCACTTTTTTCACTACGCGTGTAGCTTGAATATAATCTACGGACGCGAAGTAACACTACCCCCGCAACACTCTACGATCCTGAAAGACCGGAGCCCACGGCTTAAAATGGATTCGGAAACACTACAAACATCCATGGCACCGCCGGGAATCGAACCAAGGTACCGAGCGGTAGGTACCCTGGAACCAAGGAACCAAGGTACTCTGTGGTACCATCAGGTCCCTAAGCGGAAAATATCAGATTAAGGTTTTGTTTGAAAAGAATAACGAATAACGAAATGTAACGAAATATACGAATTTTAAGTGAAAAAATTGTGAAGAATTTTTATGTTTGTTAGCCATTATTTTATAAATCAGTGACTGGTATGAAATCAAACGATTTAAGTGAAAATCAGTATTCCAATTAAAAACTTATAAAAATTGAAAACATAATAACCACAACGAATGTTTCATCACAAATAACAAGTGTCTTGTGAAGAAGTTGAAGTCTTGTGAAAAAGTTGTCGATTGTTCCTCGAGAAAAGAAAAAACAAAGCAAAGAGATCGAAATGAGCCACTTTTCTAAAATTCATCAGGGAACGTCAACCAAAGTAAAATACAAATCCCTTCCAAATGACTCCCTTTTTTCGGTATCCCCAATCTCTCTTCAAAACAAATATTTGATGTAATCACTTCACCCTAAAGGGGGTCGATCATCCATGTTCATGTATAAATAGAAGGTAGGGTGTAGGATAAATACCGTATTCATTGAGAAAAAAGCCAGACGAAACATTTGAAAAGAAAAATTGTAATAAAGTAGCAGTGAGGTTTAAAGGATTTTTCTTTTTTTTTTTTTTTTCTTTATAGATTTTTGGATCTTAGCATTTAAGTCTTTAAGCATTTGTAGTGAGAAACATGCGTTTATGTTTCTCACTACAAATGCCATTGCAATTTGGGAGGCAATTTGAAAAAACAATGTCTGTAAACTCATCAAAGCAAATTAAATTGTTCGTTTTCGAAAGGCAGGTAAATATATATAAGGCAATTTATATCTTTTCTCCTTTACTTTAGTTACTTTTCAATCAATTTTTAAATATTAAGCCCGTGTATCCAAATGTATGCATGGAAAGCATTCGATAAATGAAGGCAAATGTAAGCATGAAAAAGCCAAATGTAAGCCTAAAAAAGTCAAATGTATGCATGAAAAACTATTATTTTCCAATTAGTGATGACTTCCCAGTAGAAAAGAAAATGTTGAAATTCAAATTTCCACATTCTAGAGTCTATACAATTTGCATTTTCTTTTGTTCAAGTGGAAGGAAGGGAGTTGCAGGTTTTTTTTCAAAATAAAGTGCATAGCCAAGACTCATGGGTATGTCGATCACTTGAATAGCATTGCTCACTAACAAAATCCCCTTAGTAACATTATGCTATTGTTTCTTTATTTCGAAAAAAATCTACAACTGCATTCATTCGTAGAATTCATTGGGTTTTATCTTGTTATTTGGAATTTTTTCATCATAAAATTATCCTTAAAATGTTAAGATACTTTTCTGTACTAATCAATCGAATAATACAATTCATCATAAAAACAAAATGTGAATGTATTTAATAAATTGTCCTTTTGAAATTCTAGAAATTGTAAAATTTGCTATTTTATTCGGCATTGCAGAAAATACCATTCAACATTATACATGATTTGTCAAACCAAAGCTTGCTGCAGTAAAGGTTAAATTACTATGAGTTGTGTTTTAACAAAGGATTAAATTTTTTAGAACATTTTTATAGTAAATTCGTAATTTATTTGAATTTAAAGACTAGTTTTCACTTCATCTTGTAACATAACGTATAACCTCCTGGTTTAGGGAATGTCCATTACTCGGGTTTTGTATAGTATGTATAAAGAGGAAGTTTTATAAGAGGAACAAGAGGAAGGGATATTTAGAAAAATTGATTGATTTAATTTTAATTTTGATGTCTTTCGATAGAACTTCCAGTACTAAATGTTACGTGTTTGCTCGTGGTGCGGAAGAAAATCCTGAAAACTCAAGACATACCACATGATTATTGGAAATGATGGATTCACGCATGATTTCACGATTGTTACCAAATCTTTGATCACACACTTCCAGTGGATTAAGATATTTCGCCTTCTGCACGAATAGGGGATAGGACCAATTTGGAAAGAAATTTAAAGAATATTTTAACATATCTTTTTTTAACAGATACTTCTCATAATTCAAGGTTCAAAAAATATTATCTACGAATATAAAGAAATATATCCATTATATTCTGTTTTTTCATTCATATTAATTAGATTACACACATTATTCACATGTATATAGAATAACATGAATTTATTAAATGTTTCAATGTTTACTCTAGTAATTCATGTACAATCTATTGCTTTTGAAAGTTAAACTTAACAAAATCAATAGATATTAAACGGAGTAATAATGTTAAATAAGATGATAGATGGAAAAAATCATCATCGTGATTTATTAAAATAAAGTAATTAAAAAACACGGAGTTGAGATTTTTTAGAATTATTTTCACCCTCATTTAGGACTCTGTGCACGCCATTTGCATTTATGATCTATGGTTTTAGAAATAGTTTTGCACTACAATTTTTAACAAAAATATTTTTACTCAATTTTTTTCACCAATTTATTTTTTCAATAAATATCATGTTGGATTTAAATTCTGACACGAAGTACATCTGAATTAAATGCCTGCGATCCGTAAAACTCCTCACAATACTGGTATACATATATATATTTTCTCATGAACAAATGTGTTTACAAAATAAAATTGCTGTTAAGTCATAGATATAATTAATAATTTTGAATTCATATTAAACTAAATCGTTGTTCTTCAATAAATTTGAAATTTTTAATTGTTTTAAAAAGAATTTTAGCATAATGATACAGTAATAAGCTTCAAATTTCTAAGTATTTTAACATGGATTTGTGAAAATAATCCACTGAAGTTTAATTGAACACTGAAATAATTGCATTACTAATTGAAAGTTATATATGTAACGAATCGTTCGGAAAAGGATTCGCAGCGAAAGTGCTTAATATACTAAAATAAGCATTTTTACGGGAAAGACGAGAATTCCAGCTTTTAAATTTTCTTAAAGTTTCAGTGAGAAGACTTTTATCATTCCATATTATTTTTATATGTAAAAACATAATATAATTTGTAATCCAGAAATTCATTATCAAGAAAAAATATCTATACATACATATATATCTATTTTTTATCATAAATTATATACACTCAAGAGCCAAAACATTATGACCACCCCTACATTTTGCAATGAACTCACCTGGATGATGTGGAAGGCACGTGATCAGGTGGAAGTGGTATTTAACTACTGCTGGAGAGTCTGAAGAATCATTCTTTCACTTACTTCTGTGGGTGATGGGAAAGGCTGCGGATCTAAGCGTCGCGATCTACAGTTGTTAGTACTTATGCAAAGTGGATGAATGACGGTGAAACCAGCAGTAGACGACATGGTGTTGAACGTCCACACGCTATCAAAGAAAAAGTTCGTCGGAGACTGTTTCGCATGGTGAGGCAAAACCGGTGCCAGACAGTGGCTCAGCTGACAGCCCAATACAATGCAGGGCCAAGTAGAATAGTATCGGAGCACACTGTTCAGCGGACGCTGTTGGATATGGGGCTACGCAGCAAACGTCGTACTCGTGTGCCTTTGGACCAAGCGCCATCGCCAACTGCGGCTGCGCTGGGCCCGGGAACATCATGACTGGTCCATGGATCAGTGGGAGAGAGTTGCCTGGTCAGATGAATCACGGTTTTTCATTCATCACTCTGATGGCCGTGTCAGGATACGCCGTCTTCCCTCAATGTACAGTAGGTCATGCACAGGCCGGTGGTGGCGGTATTATGCTTTGGGGGACGTTCTCTTGGGCGTCTCTGGGACCCACGGTTGTGGTAGAGCAGACCATGAATGCTACAGGGTATCTGAACATCATTGCGGACCAGTTGCACCCTTACATGGCCTCTGTTTTTCCAGCTGGAGATGGAATGTTCCAACAGGACAACGCCCCTTGTCACAAGGCTAAAATTGTGTTGGAGTGGTTCCAGGAACATGATGCTGAATTCCAGTTAATGTCCTGGCCGCCTAACTCACCGGATCCCAATCCGATAGAACTCATTTGGGATGTCCTGGGACGGCAGCTCAGAGTTCAAAGACCACCAATTCGCAATATCTCGGATTTGCGTGACCGTTGCTTAAACATCTGGTACAATCTGTCTCCGGCCATCTACCGAGGACTTGTGGCATCCATGCCATGGCGGGTTGAAGCTGTGTTGCGCGCCAAAGGTGTGCCAACTCGTTATTAACAGGTGGTCATAATATTTTGGCTCTTGGGTGTAAGTGCCTCTGGTGTCAGAAATTTAGCCATTAGTGTTGGGATTATTAATGGCGATAAATACATTGATATATTAACGAATAATTTAAAATCTAGTAATATAAAAATAGGACAAATGTGATGAAGTTTTTATACATGATAATGAACCTAGACATACAGCATTAAATAATAGGTTTTGGGTATTATATACACCGAAAATTAAATCAATATATCAAATATCAGAGAAATATATCGATATATAGACAAGTATCAACCTTTACTAAGATTGCAACCTTATTTTAACATTTTTGGGTTGTTTTAGATAACAAAGTAAGATTAAGATCCATTTTTTGCAAAGTTGATAAAAGATCATTCTGCTTCTTTTTTTCATGTAATACATTCTTTTACACCATGTAAACCTGGCATTTAATTAAATGGTCTAATATCGATATCAAATTATAATTTTTAAACAAAATAAAAAAAATCGAATTAAATTTAATTGAACTTCAGTAAATAAATTAAAGGAAAATTAAGTAAAGAATTACTAAAATTCAGATATTTATTGTAAATCATAATACTCAAAAACAATTTTCTCTTTACATATTTTGAAAGATTAAATATGTTTAAAAAAATGAAACTAAATAAGAAAAAAAAAAAAGAAAAAAAAAATATTGTAAATATTTAGTGATAGGTCTTTTAAAATATTGTGAAAGTTTAATAAAAGATCAATATAATATAACAGTTTTACAGCAATTAATAAAACAAAGCAATAATACTCTTGAACACAGTTATCTAATGGGAAGGAACACCACGAATATATCACAGAAACATGATACACTGCCACCTATTGGTGGCAGTGTATCATGTTTCTGTGATATATTCGTGAAAGTGTATCAGTGTATCAGTGTATAATATATTATTATATATTATATAAAATATTATTATTATATTAATATATTTATAATATTTTTTTCGTATATTCCTCGCACTTTCCACTTAATTAACACTCTGTCCATCAGGTACCACCAAGTTAACCAGCTGTTAACAAGTAGCAAAGTTTACATTTTGTACAATTTAAAAAAAATATTAAATATATTTTTCTAAGGTTTGTTTGCATTTCTTTGTATCTTAAAAAAAAGATTGAAATCTTCTTCCTTCCTACAATCAGGATTTAAAAGTTTGTGCTATTTGTGATGCATAAGAATTCCTGAGAATTTTGTTTGCAATTTCTCATTTTCCATTTCTTTGAAACGGCGAAGTAACAATCGTCCCTGTGTTAATAAGCTGTTTATTCATTGGAAAATAAAATTTTCTTCTCTTTCTAAAAGATCGTGTTCAAAAATAAATTTAAAATGTTCACTTAGTATAGTAAACATTCTATATTATTTAGGAATATGTTGACACGTACTGTACTCCTCTCTTCAGCTCGCTTGTACGCATGTTTGCATTTGAGTGTGATTTTTTTTTTTTTTTTAACTTTTGAAAACTAGTTACAAAAAGTAAATTCTTTAATGCAAGAAAAACATGAAAGCATTTCGATTTTTTTTACACCTAATTTTTTTTTTTTTTTTAATTTTCTTTTGGGCGTGTAAGAAGAGTTTCTATTTGCAAGAGGAGTGAACTAGGAGTGTTGAAAAGCTCTTCTCCTATCTAATTATTCTCCATCCGAGTAATCAGATCCCCGCCCATAACACTTTCGAATAGCTCCAATGTTCCCCTACGCAAGTTGTCATACGTGCGGTATTTTGTAGATGCAACAGCAAAATAATTTTTGAAAGAAATTTCACTCTATTTTCGGATCCTCAAAAACATTTTTTTTTTAAATATTTTTATTCAAGATAGAAAATTGGAATTTGTTCAGTTACAATGGAACTAATTTTCTAAATATTGATTAAAATATGATTTTTCTAAAAAAGTTTTGGGATGGGAAAAGGAACGTAAGCAATTAAATTGAAGAGCGGATTTCGTATTATACTAAATTTTAAATAGGAATTCTCCCACCCATTCAATTCTCACTCTCTTTCTATTGTGACTTTCAATCTCAACTATTGATTTTTCAAACTCCACAGCTTATGTAAGTACAAAGATAGAGTAACGATGTTTCAGTATGAATTTGATGTTTTGTATGATATTTAGTTATATTTATCAGACGATTAAATAATTTAAGAATAAAATAGATAGATAGATTTTACACGCGTTACTAGTTCACATACACACTTTATATATATATTAACATAAGAAATTATTAATTATGATCATATTCAGCACACGTTCGTAGCATTAAAGAGTTGGAATAGATAGTTATGAATTTCTTTAATGATTAGGTGAAATAATTTTTTTTACACTTTATTTTTTGTGTAATATTCTTTTCAGCATAAAATAAACACCTTCACCCTTCCTGAAGGACAATGTTTTTCCACCGTTGTCCCCTGTCTGTGTTCTGCTCGTAACGTATACAATTGCAAAGCGAGGTCCGCCAATTTAAGTGAAAGAAGAAAAGGATGAATAAAAGAAAAACTCAAACATTTAAAAGATGCAGATCAAACTTTGCTAATTAATTATTTTCTTACCAGCCCCTTTGTTGATGTTTTACACTTGTCCAAATAATTTTTATTTTCTCAATTAATTTTTTTATCTCTCAATAATGTTATTATTTTTTTTTGTGCAATTTTTATCTGTTATTTGTTTTAATTTCTGTATTCGTATTTATACTTATTAATTACAGATTCCAGAGTTATTATTGGATGCAAGTAAGAAAAAGAAAACTTTTTCCGTAAGACATGAGCTTTTCTCTAACATAACATACATCTCAGTATATAGTTATATTATTAAATATTCGTGATTTCAATAAGTGACATCAGGCATGTTAGAAGTATAATATGAAAAGGATTTCCCTGGTCTGATACTATTTTTTTTCCTATAAACTAAAATAAAATGCCTAAATTAAGAGTTGAATTTTTAGTTCCTTAAATTTTAAACATTTAGGGCACGAGAAAATATTTATGCTAATATATATATATTTATACATTTCGTGTTAAAACTAATAAAAGACCAAAATTAAACCCTCATAAACTACAAAGTAATTCAAATGTAATGTACAAAATTGCTAAGTATGTTTTCAAATTTGGAAGACTGGTAAAAAAATAAACATTTTACTACTAGTTCATAGTGATGTATAATGATTATTAATTATATATTATCGTTAACATGCAAAAATAAAAACTTCCTGAAGAACTTTCTGCTACAGCCGTCTCATGTCTCTATATATACGATGAAACTTTGTTAACTCTCACCAGACACTTAATAACTTCACCACAGCTAAACACTTATCAATTTCACCGCACTTATTTTATTTACGATGTAATACATACACATCACACATCTCCACACATAATTTGTTTCTCAGCAATGCAGGCAATAAATGAAAAATAAATGTTTAAAAACATTATGCAAAATCTTTCAAATTAGCTATTTATTTATTTGTTTTTTTTATAACATTTAGATTTAAGCCCTTAAGATATATTTCGATTTTTTATTCCGTTTCTAAAACAGTCGTTTATAATTTCCTTAAAAAAAGAACGCAATAAAAAATAAATATTTCATAAGTGATGACGGTGATATTTTCGGAAGTATTAGTAGTTACATACTAATACTTCCGAAAATATCACCGTCATCACTTATTAGTTTTATTTACGTGCTACGTTGTCGACAGCAGATTCTAATTGGTTGATAATGCTTCAGACGAAGCAACATTGCAGTTACTTCCCATTAAATACCTATGCTATTACCCAATTACTACCCAACTATTAACCAGTTGGCCAGAACTTGAACTTGTTTGTTACCACTCTTGGGGATATTAATGGATAAACAATATCATAGCGCTTTTTTGAGATGCTTGCTAAAAGATAAGCATATGCATACATAGGCTTATCTTTTACATACATTAAAAGTAGTTTGAAATATATTAAATAAATAAAAATATAATTTACATAAATAATTGTTCTACTATGAACATAAAAAACCCCACTATAATACAGTAAAAAACTATAATGGATAAACGGACATTTCTTACTCAATAAATACCTTCCAGTTTCTCTATAAAAGCATAAAAGAAAATTAACATTAAATATCTCGCTCCACTCTAAATGAACGCATAGATTAGAAATGAATTGGGTGCTTTTGACTTTCCAATTTAGAAGCTTCAAGGGAGTCATTGGAATACCTCTTTAACATCCTATTTGCTGCCACGGATGGTTGGCTGCTTAGTACTTTACGGGTGCCACCCATACATGATTGAGGTAATTTCACGCATTTCCAACAAGGATGGCAAACTCACTCTCTCTCTTTTTTTTTCTTTTTTTTTGCAAAGACAATTTCCCTTAAAAGGGAGGAAAAAAGGAGTACGGTGAAATTCGAAATTCATTTGTCTCTAGGCCACTCCTCCCTTTCCCCTCGTGCGGCATACACTAAAAGGCTTTGATTCCCCATCTGATGAAGGAGATTGGATACTGTGAATCCGAGATGGATGGATGAAAGAGATTGGATACTTTGTTTAGTCATCCAATCAGCTGCATTCGTGTCAATTTGACCGAACAGTTCAACTTCGAAGAAAAGGAAATTTTTTTTAATCCGTCGTAATAGAATTGTAATATAAACTTATTTTATTTTAAATTAAAACGCATAGTTAATTGAAACATAAAATTGCCTCAGAACAAAACTAAGCATAATTTCCATAGAAACTCAATGGAATGTCCTGTACTTGTAGGAATGCACTCGTTTAAATGTAGAATTTGAGTAAAATTAACCGGCTATGCAAACACTTTCCCATTATCACTAATTTAATTTAAGTATATTTTGCTGAAAAAATTTACAAACAACATCACTGATATTGTCCTGAAAACTCTCGATTCCGAAGTGTATGTTAACGAGAGGGAGAGAGATCAATTAAAAAAATGTATAATTCATAGAATCTAAACTGTAAGGTTATGTTTAGAGCAAGTGTTCATAGTCTCGCCATTCTCAGCAATGTTTGAAATATAATTAATGGATATTTTACATTTATTTAAGAAGTATTGGAGAAACATGTAACGAATATCAAGATCAAATAGCAATTTTAGTAAAACGCTTTATTTTGTACAAATGAAAATTAGATAAACTGCGCATAATTTGAAAAGGTAGATAAATAAAAAGTAATTTTTAATTTAATTTTAATTATTTAATTATTTAATGTTAGTAATTTTTATAATTTAATTGTTTATTTGTATTAATTTATTATATTTCTTTGTTAATTTTAATTTTTTGATTATTTTTGATTATATTATTTTTTGAGATTCATTACCACCAAAAATTAGTGTTAAATTGCTATTCCATTATAAATATTTAAAATAGCTGACATTTTTTACTTACGTAATTTTTTTTTTCCAATTCTAGAAAAATTGATGAAATAATATATAAACATTACTAATATAACATAAAAAATAATAAATAAAATATAAAATAATTTTGAAACATGTTTTGATGATTATATGAATTTTGATGTAAATTACAATTGATTATATTTTCAAGTTCGTAATTTGCAAAAAATAGCGTTATAATAATATTATCACTTTTTCTTTTACAATAATAATAAAATTGTAAAAAAAAAGTGATATAATAAAATTATTACTTTTTTTACAATTTTCAAAATGTATGTACCTGTAAATATTGTGGAGTAAATCAATTTCTTTTGAATTTTAAAAATAAAATAGGTAAGAAAAATTGCCACTATTCAATCTATACATAGCTTTTAAAATTATTTTTTGAAATATACTCAAATATCAAAAATAATAAAAACTATAATTTCAAAATGAATAAAATAAGTTACAATCTCTTTTATTTTTAAATTCCTAATTTAATTTTTTCTATACACTTTTTTTTAACAATTTTCAAAATGTATATAAAATTGTTGAGTAAATTGATTTCTTTTGAATTTCAACGACAAAAAGGGGAAAACATGACACTACCCATTCACCACATAGCTTTTAAGATTACTCAAATATCAAAAATAATTAAAACTATCATTTCAAAATGAGTATTTATATTTTAATTTTATACATATTTTCTTTAATTTATTTCTGCATTTACAAGTAAAGATTCTGGTTCAGAAGTTATAACATCCATTAAATTGCATTTAGCATGCAAATGAGTATGAGTTCTGTACGTATGAAAAGTTTTAAATTTCGCCCACCTTTGACATCCACCCATGTGGAAAGCAGGGATTTTACAGGGGATGTATTTTTAACAAGCGTGAAATCTATTCAGTAATAAAGAAGAAATATGTGCAAATCTGCTTTTCCTCCAATCCGAGAGAAGTGATGAAAGCCATCCCCCCCACACCCCCAGCAATGGGTAAAAGCTGTCTGCCATAAAAGTGCAGATGCTTCCCCCCCGCCCTCCCCATTTCTCCCCATCCCTGCAAAACATGATCTCCAGTAACTAATGTAATCAACTTATTCGATTTTCGTCAATAAATTCATTGCGGATAATTTTACTATATTGAAATAATTCATTTTGTGTGTGTGTGCGTGCGTATGTATAGTCAGTAAGGCTATTGCAGCTATTTAATGAAGACAGTGCCTCTTATTTCATGCATTCTATTACTAGTTTCATTACAAGTTTCGATTTTCTTTTATAAATAATCTCATCTTTATAGCCATTATGTATTTCTCGCTTAAAATAAAATATGGAAGATAATTTGAAATTCGATTACTGAATGATCCGAAAGTGAACACGGGTCAAACGTTTCTGGGCTTATACCGAATAAATCCTTAAGTCAGAACATCTTTGCATTCGACTTCTTAACCTCCCTTTTTGCCTTCAAATCCTTTTTATCATTCCGTTTTTGAAGTAATGATTCTTAATGATGATGACGAAATTTACAAATGATGATGACGAAAATTACAAATGGAAAAATTACCGATTGCCACAATATATATATATATATATACAATGTTCCTTTTTTCTTTCAAAGAAATAAACATCGAAAAGGAATTTTTCAACTGCACTTTAGTGCGTTTCGTTTTAATAAATTAGAAGTTATCAAATGTTATTTAATAATTATTTCATTTGACTTCACAAGCAAATAAATGTCCAATTCTTGGTTTTTTTATGGAAAAAAAAAAAAAAATTGATAAATAGCTTAATAAATCTAAACAAAAAGCGAAAGGGTTTCTATAAAAATATTGTGAAAAGCAATAAACCATATTATTATCACAAATAAGAAAATATAATGCTAAAGCTCATTTGTTAGTTACGGTATATAAACATAAAAACACAGAAAATAATGACAATTTGTAAAGATTTTTATTTTGTTAGTAATTTATCTCATTAAAAGTCATGAAGTCAAATAAAACTGAAATCTGCTTCTTCGACATACAAATATATGCAGCTTCCAAAAGTTTAATATCTGGGCCATCAGCTCTCACCTTAAGGTCATGCCATTTTCTGCTTCCTTCAGTGCACTTAAATGGCACTATCCAATATAAGACTTGGAATCAACGCAATAAATTTCATTAGTGGCCAATCCAAAGTTATCCTATGTGAAGTCCGTCCATCCTCAAAATAGTAAACTAGTAATGGTTTAATTTGTGTGTGCGAAAAAGTGTTTCCATGGTGATACGGCCACTTTCTCTCATACCTAGTACGTATCAAAAAATAGGCAATGGCACATTTTAATCAATTCTTACACAACACTTATTTATAATATATATTCTTACATTTGAATCGAATGTAAAAATATTAGAATCACTATCATTAGCTAATAATGTCATTTACAAAATTTTCATTAAAAATTTATTTAAAAATTTTTTAATAAAAAATGTTCATCAAATAATACTTATAAAAAAAGTTTTCCATTAAAAAATTCGGACAGAATTATAAATAAAAAAAAAATCCCCTAAATCAGACAGGAAAAGATAAAAATAAAAAAAAATGTATAACCACAATAATTGTTAATTTCAAAATCGTTACATTTTTCTCCCTTCCGAATTGTAAAAAAAACTTCCATCAGAAAAAAAAAAAATACTGAATGTCTGTTAAATTTCAAAGTTTCTTAAGAGATTTTGGAAACTAATTGATAAATAATTTTCAATGTTCAAGTATCATAGATATTGATTCCTTTCTAAGCAATGCATTATTTGAGAATGGATCCTTCTGCGGCATCTATACATTTTAAGTCTAAAATTAAATTGAATTTACAGAGATAATTCATGACAGTACATCATGTATTGAGAGAACATGCTCATTGCTTTCTTGACTTTTAAATTATTTTCTAAAATGCAGTGTTTTTTTTTTTTTTTTTTTTTTTTTTTTTTTTGTGATGAAATATAATATTCTTTTATTTTACAGATTGTTAGATTTCAATACAAAAATGAACTAATTGTGAAAGATAAGACTAGTATTCTGAATACTTTTATTTTTTAGGAAAATACGTTTTTCTATGAATAAAAAAAAAAATGAGTGAGTAAATCATATGAGTAAATAGATTAATGAATATGCTGCAGTTCCTAGTACATTTCGTTTAAGAAAGGAAGGTAGGATCGTTAAGGAAGGCGAGTGTATTGCAACCACAACATGAAAAAGTCAGCCATTTTGAAAGGGAGGGACGGAGGGTTCGTGGATGACGCATCACGCCACTCAATTACACTCGAAACAAGGGTCGCGAGGTATGTGATCGCCTGCGCCTTCTTCCAACACACTCCTAAAGCGGCAACCCCTCCCCTTTGCTCCTCTCGTGGGGTGGTGCATTGTATTAGACATCCTTTAGGGCATCCTCAGCAACACAGAAAATGGCGTTCGTGTGCAGGAAGACTTTAAATCATTTGTATTTTATGCTTTCTCATTGAAATATTTAAATTTTTGTCCATAATTAAATCCCGTTAGACTTCAACGTCAATTAGTTTTGCATTAAACAACAAAATAGGGCTAATTTTAACCGGGAAAGAGAAAAGTTTGGAATCAAGCGCCATGGAATTTCTAAGAATTTTATTCATGCTAATTATTGAGCTGTTCGTAAAAGTTTTCTCGTCGTTTTAAAAGCATCTGTACACATGGCAGTTCTGAGTAAGGCAGCGTTTGAAATTTCAATTATCTGGATTAACCAGAAACAAAATACAAGAATTTCATCCGCTTCAATTAATTTCTATGAGGCTTGGCGAGTTAATTATTTAATGACAATAAAGTTTTCCTCACACAAAAGAATTCTTATTTGTTTGAAATGTGCGATTAATTGCTTTTCGTCCTACGCAGATTGCTTAGTGACGGTGCTTCATTGTAGCTATCAGTGATGATTAGCTACATTTCTTTTAATTCCACTTACCAAACATACATCTTTCGCCTTTGTGATTTGTATACGCATTCAAAAACGTTTAAAACCTGACAGTATTCCTATCAAAGTTGCATTCTTTGATAGAGACGTGTAACAAAGCAATTCATTATGGTCTTAGCATAAGCTAGTAAAATAATTTGCTGTTAAGTTCAAATAATAAGACGATGGAGCTTATAAAATGTTTCCAAAAGCAATTTAAAATATTTCTCATTAGCATCATTACGATATATATATATAACATACATTAATCTATCTCATGGGAATGAAATGTAAAAAAGTTCTTCAAGGAAAAAACATTGCTGCAATATATATATATTTGATAAGTATATAATGACAACCCATCACTAAAATTTGACAGCAGACAAGCAATATTGTGGACATACAGTGATATACATTAAATACATGCATACAGTGACATTACATACAATGAGCTTCTTGTGGTTTCGTTTATCATTCCATGCAGACTCGAAATCTTCCATCTTGGAGTGAACTGTACTTGTGATTTAATCATGCACTTGTGATAAATTTTTATTTTTAATTTTTCGTATCTTTGTATAATAATCCAGAGTTCATTATATATATATATATATATATTTGTAGGTAGGTAATATATACATATCTTTGCATTTTCAAGCATTTTAAAAAAGTTAATTTAATTTCTTCACAGATACAATAGATGATACAGATTAGAATCCACAATTGTTTTAAAAACAAATTAGAAAAAGTTTATCGAATGCAAATCAGCAACGAATGCTAACAGTGATAATTAAGAATTATTTGAAATATCTTAAAATCAAAACTTTCGATATGCATATTGTTGCCTCAAAACCCAGGTCCCCTTGCATAGGGGAAGTCAACGCCCTATGTCCCGTAAACATCCTTTCTGTGCGGGTGTCGGGTGAAAAATGAGTGAAAGAATGAATGAAAGAGTGAAAGAATGTAAGAAAGAGGAGTTCAAAAGGTGTAACCCCAGAGAGTGGTTGTGTGGTCAGTTCATCCTCGAGTGTGATGGCTACCTAAATAAAGGAGATTAATTTATACAGTCCACGTTTATTATTTGAGTCTTTATTTGTGTGT
>BPLQ01013206.1:0-105755 GCA_021605075.1 Caerostris darwini
GAGAATCTATCTTTCGTCCATCTGTAGTTCTTCATTGATAAAAAGGAAAGAAGCAACAAACACAAAATAAGCATTTTTCGCCTGAAATCTGCCGAGATTCATATTTTGGCGGCCCGAGTGAATACGCCATACGCCATTTAGCAATTTCTGCAAGTAGAAATTGCGTAGTGAAATTTCAACAGATGTTCGAAAGATGGATTCCTACTATGAATTCCTCCTATAAATAATATCGAATACTTTATCATATTCGATTTTAGAGTCGGAATCCAACATTCGATCGTCTGTTGTTCTTCATTCATAAAATGAAAAAGAAGCAACAAACACAAAATAAATATTTGTCCCTGAAGGCTGCAGAGATCCATATTTTGGTGGCCCGAGTGAATCTGCCATTCCAGGTAACAGACGACTATTAGAGGAGATCGTAAGCAACTCCACTAATAACGCTTTCGGACGGCAAAACGAACTCTTGGATGACCCTCTGCGACGTGACACTTTTATTAAACACCTTTATCACGTGACCTCCGGGTGGGGATTTGGGGGAAAGGGATTTTGGGTGCCGAGGCTAATGCTCGGAGATCGCCGAGGCTGGGAATTATGCATTAGATTAGAAATGGCCGACCGTTCCCAAAGGCAAGGGATTGACGTTCGAAATTGCAGATGTTTCCTGCCCGGCATCGGAGATTATGGAAGTGGCAAAAGGGATGAAAAGGGGGAGGGGGTCTGGGAGGGGTGTGTAGAGTCCGGAATTTTGATCTTGGCTAGATCCCTGAACCATTTTCGATGATTCTGATCAAGAAAAGATTAAGTGTTTGGAGGTTAGCGTAGATGGTGACAAATGGGTTCTTAAATTAAAAATATTAGTTAAATAACAGGAAAATCATTATAAAGCAAAGCAAAAAATGCTGTTTCTATACTATCTTATTGAAATAATATGAAATAAATAAAAATTGGGTTGTATTAATAATTTTAAAAAACCTTTCTATTTCATAAAATTGTATTCGAAAACCTATTACTTATTATTAAATTTCCATATACTAACTTGTATGATAAAAACGGACATTGCATTAAACACTGTGGGGGACACTATGGTGGATTGCGTTGCAGTCTTTACAGTTAAAAATTAAAAGACTCGGTGAAGATTTAAACAGTGATTTGCATCGATTATAACTATATGTGTGAAGTATTTAAAACTTTGAATCCTTTCTAATACATTTATTTTCTATATTTTATTGTGGATATAGACTTACCAAAGCAGTAATAGTAAACTAACAGACTAACAATGGGTAACAGTAAATTTTTATAATTTACCACATATGTGTGCTGAATATTGAAACTTATAGGTCATAAGATTAATAATAAACAACTATACATTAATGACATTTAATAATAAACAAATGTATATTATGCATTTAATAACAAACAAATATATATTATGAATTTTAATAATAAACGAATGTACATTTATGACATTTAATTATAAGCATATATTTATAGCATTTAATAATAAACAAACATACATTTATAACTTTTAATAATAAATAAATGTGCATTTATGATGTTTAATAATCAACAAATATACATTTATAACATTTAATAATAAACAAATGCACATTTATGACATATAATAATAAACAAAAATACATTTATGATATTTAATAATAAACAAATATATACATTTATGATATCTAATAATAAACAAATGTACATTGATGACATTTAATAATAAACAAATATACATTTATGACATTTAATAATAAACAAGTATGTGTTTATGATATTTAATAATATAAAAATGTACATGTATAACATTTAATAATAAATAAATACACATTTATAACATTTAATAACAAACAAACGTACTTTTATGACATTTAATTACCAATCATTATACATTTGTGGCATTTAATAATAAACAATTATAAATTTATACAACTATTAAATAAAAATGTACTTTTAACTCATTAGAAAAAAAAAGAAATTCTATTATTTTTATTACTGCTTTATATAAGAAATATTTCTTCAAAAGGAACTTATTTGTTTCATTTCATAATATGATTCAAAGGCACAAAAGTTCTAAATTAATATAATATTTTTGATTTTGAAACTTTTTAATTTGATGGTATTAAATTTGGATGGTAATTGAATGATATTAGTAACAAAAAAGAGAAATTTAATATCAAAAAAGCTTTAGTCAAATATTTTTTTGAATGAAAAAATGGAAAGATATTTTCAAGTATTAAATGAATATCTAATTCTAAATTCAAACATTTATTTTATGAAAGATCTTAATTCTATTGAATGTAATAATTTGAAAAAAAATCATTAAAGCAAAGTAATTCATGTATTCTGTTTAATACAAACTAAAGCCATTAATTCAACCATTAATATTTTTATTTGATTTATGTGCATGTATTTTTACGACATTTCATTTTTATAACTTTGGGGAATTCATTTCCCTATAGTAATTCCTTTAAGTACTGAAAAGAACAATTTTATTCACATAAATTTTCTTTCCTAAAATTTTTTTTTGTCCGGGAAATTTTAAATCCAGGCATATTTTTATTTTCTTAGAAAATTCATATTTAAGTAGTGTTTGTACGATGTACAAAAGCTGCTTTGTTTAAAAGAAAAAAAAAGCCCCCCCCAAAAAAAATACCAATCAGTAAATCGGTCTCTAATTTTTAATGTTATAAAATATGAAAACTTCTGTTAAAATAAATCCTTATTATTGAAGTTTTTTTTAATTAACATTCTTTGCATTGGCTTGCAGTGACTGCAATCCTCACAGTTCATGGATTCGAATATCAGCTCTTATTATTAGATGTTGTTAGACACATGTTAGCGTTGGACTATACGTCGAGAAAATTAAAGCCATTAATCTATTTATAGCCCAACCAAAGATAACATGCAGGAGAACTCAGGTTCAAATTCGCAAGTGGCGCCCGTTGTCGTCACTACTCTGAGAAACCAAGAGAATAGATGGTGCATTGTTGCCTATACATTGTAAAACATTAAATATTAGCGTCTTATATCTACAGTTAGGCTGTCTGGAGGGTTTCTCAGGCTTACAAAATTCAAATGGGTGACAATTATGTCTAAATCTGATGGCCAATTGGTTTGCGCTCTGGCCTTTGGTACCACAGGCTTCAGATTCGAATCCTAGCGGTGGTATGGATTTTGTGAGTGGTTCGGAATCCACTTTGAACTATAAGTCCCGGACTAATTAGCCCAAAGTATACACAAAATGAATGTAGAGCGACAAACCAATCCCACCCCCAGGTAAGAAAGAATCTTCCCAGCTGTTTATGATGTGCATAAATAGAACACGAGGTCCAGTGATTTACAATAATAACAACAAAAAGGAATTTATATCACAGTTTCATGCCTAAGACGAGGAACAATAAATCGGCAGGCCAGAATGTACTTCATTGCACTTTCCGTTTCTGTACTCCATACCTCCTAACCATATTTTGTAGTCCCTACCGGATAGATAGGTGAGAGTAGAACATCGGTGGGCCTCATGTATGCCACGAACAAATCACTGATGGCTGTTGAAGTGTTTGACCGCACCCCTGCTTTGCGCATGTTGCTACTGGGCCACGAATCAGGTATTTTCGTTATATTTAAAGAAGAGGATGCGAATTCCTCAAGTCTCTTTCAGTCGCTTGCGTACAGGGTGATACAGCATAGCAAATGCACCCTGGTTAACAGTGAATCTTCTACATCTCTGCTGTTCTAGTTAAACTTAGGTCAAAGTGCCCGACATCGGAAAAAAGGAACAACAGCTTTTAGAGTAGTTATAAAATAAGGCACTCCAGCCTATTCTAAAGAAACAGAAAGGCAGGATAAACATCTCTCGTTTTCGTACTAGAGTTGGTTCTATATCGCATCTTGGAGACATCGCATTTCCCAGACTGAATTTATTTAGAAAACACAAACATGTTATGAATCGCTTCTGAACATTCTTATTCTAAAATTTATTAATATTTACTATTTTTATTATTTTTTACATTTATTAAATTATGCACCTCACTAAAGATAAACAAATACAAGACATGTTCTTTATTTTATTTACAATCTAGATAATTTTCTATGAAATAGAATGAATCATTTTGGAGAAAACATATTACATAAGAATGTTAATAGAATATAGATATAATAAGAATAAAATAAAAAATATAGTAAATAATAGAATAAAAATTGCAAGAAAATAATTAATAGAATAAAAATATAGAAAAATTTAGTTTACATTTATTTACAGCAAAGTGTAAAAACCCGAATCATTGCAAAAATCGTTGCAAATCGTCTTGAATAACAATATACCTTTTTTTCAATTCCTTCTATTAGTTCACACTCTCCCTATATATATCTTGTTCAAATTTTCAATCATTAATAAAATATTTTTTATTCATCCACTCGAGTTGAGATACATTTTATTGAACTTGTAGTGGATGACACTGGATGTTAATATAGTTCTTTTATTCAAATATTAATTCATTAATTAAACTTAATTAATTACTTTTATTTTTTTTAGATTTAAGTTGAATATCTACCAATAGATGGCGCCAGATAAACTTAAAAAAATGAATGAAAATTATTTATAAAGGATTTTCTGCATTATAGTGAAAAAAAGTAGGAATTGACTTTAAACAAATTTTTTTTATGTTACTTGTTTAGAGTAGTAATAAAATTGGGCATGCCCACCTATTCTAAAGAAACAGAAAGTTGATTATTGAAAACATCGCCCGTTTCCGTACTAGAGTTGGCGCTGTATCGCCGCTTGGCTTCATTTTCCAGATTGCATTTCTTTAGAAAACATAACACTTTACGAAACGATTCTGAGCATTGTTTTTCTAAAGTCATACATTTATTGAACTGCGGGCTTACGAAAGATAAAAAAAGATACAAGGTAAGTTGTTTATTTTAATGACAACTCTGATTATTTTGCATGGAATATAATAAAACATTACACAAAATTCATATAAATAAATTTTTATTTTTCCAATCATTTTGGAGGGACGATATTACACAAGAGAATTTGTTAATAGAATAGAGATAGAATAAAAATAGAATAAACAAGTAATATAAAAAAAAATTAAAGTCAATTCCTACTTTTTTTCACTCCATTGCAGAAAGTCCTTTATAAATATTTTTCCTTCATATTGGTAGACGTATGCAACTTAAATCTGAAAAAAAACCTAAAATTAATGAATTAAATTTAAATAATGAATTAACTTTTGAAAAAACTGTATTAACATCCAGTGTCATCCACTACAAGTTCAAAAAAACAGTATTTGAACGAGTGGATGAATGAAAAGTATTTTATGAACGATTGAAAATTTGAACAAGATATATACACTTAGTCACAAAAGTAAGTATGCAGAGTGTATGTGATGATGTTCTATGAAAAAAAACAGACCTGCAATATTAAAGTTTTCAAATTAACGATTTATTTCGATTACAGCAAAATCGAGCTTAATAACAAAATGAAAAGTAATTAAAAAATACAAATATTTAATTAGCAAGATAAGCTTAACTTAAAATAGGATGTAATTAACATCATAAAAGTAAGTATGCAAACAAAAACAAAGACATTAATATTGCAAATTTTACAATTTTTCAAAAAAATTAGTAATTTGTTGGATAGCCTTTGGCCTTTATAATAGCTCTCAATCTAGATGGCACTGATTTTACTAGATTTTGAGTGACAGTAGATGGTATTTTATGCCACTCCTCCAAAAGGGCTTTTTTTACATCATTCTTAGTTTTGATCTCTTGCTTTCTAATTTGACGATCGAGATAATCCCACAAGTGTTCAATGGGATTAAAATCAGGTGACTGCGGTGGGGTTTTTAGCCGTTTTCTCACGTGATATAGCAGCCATTCCCGAACAACCTGAGCAGTATGTTTGGGATCATTATCTTGTTGGAAAGTGAAGGATCCATCGAGTCCCAATTTAGAAGAACTTTGGCTTAGATTATTCTTTAAAATATTCAAATAGCTATATTGATTCATTATTCCGTCGATTATAACTAAATTTCCTACTCCAGTTGCTCCATGCAACCTCAAACCATAAACGTACCACCACCGTGTTTTACAGTTCCTCTCATGTTCTTTGGTTCTAGAGCTGCATTTGCTTTCCTCCAAACTTTTTGGTGTCCATCTGACCCGTGGATGTTGAATTTACTTTCATCCGAAAAAATCACGGAATTCCAAAAATTTGTGTCCTGCTTTACATTTTCTTTTGCAAAATCTATTCTCTTTTTGCTATTCACTTTGTTAACAAATGTTTTCTTCGCATATTTCGACCATGGTATCCTGCCTTCCGTAACACACGGCGAATTGTTTCAGGATTACATGACTTCGCAAAATTGTTTTTCACATCAGTTGTCAATTTTGGTGAGCTAATCGTCAGATTTTTTTCTCATTTCCAACAGTAATTTACCTTTCTCGATCCGTCAACATGGGCGGTCGTCCTGTTCTTGGCTTGTTTAGAGTATTTTCCTCAGCCTGGAACTTTTCTATGATTTTTTGCACTGTTGCAGGACATTTGCCTAAGATTTCAGCCATTTGTCTTTGGGACTTGCTTTCCTTATAGAGCTTTATTATTGCATCCTTTCGATCTTTTGATAATTCTTTTCCACGTGGAGCCATTGGTGAATTGTTGATGTACTTAAAGCTCAAACTTACAAGCTTTGTAGCAGAACTTCTAAACTTATCACTGACATAAGAAAAATCACTCGAGAAGTTTCATTCATCCTATTTAAAAGTCAAAAATTCAGAATGCATATATACTTTTGTGATTTAAATTTCTACTGGTAGTTAACAAAATTACTCTTAAAGTTTTTTAAAATATAATGATTTAGTTTATTTTTCATTACTTTATGACTTTAATCAGAAGCTATAAACAACACTCACCAAAATAATATTTTTCTTATATTTATTTGAGAACTAGAGCTTTTTCACTTAAGCTATGAGTTGCATACTTACTTTTGTGACTAAGTGTATAGGGAGAGTGTGAGCTAATAGAAGAAATTGAATAATCGCCTCTTGGCTTCCTTTCCCAGATTGCATTTGTAAAGAAAACATGAGCATGATAATAGACTTAACCTTTTACTTAAACAACTTAGGGTAGTAATAGATAACAGTAAAGAGTGTTTATAAAAGTCACCAATCTATCATCGCACATGTTAAACTACAAAGTAATAGTCATGTGAGGATTATGTTTGTCCCCAAACTGGTAATCCCGATGCGTGCTCTAATATATTACTGTATGCAACAACCATATCCATTCCTTCCATTAGCATGTATAGTGCCAATGCATGATATGTGTTTCAATTTAGTATTATGATCAAAATTTTGATACATTTAAAATTACAATTGAAGAATACCATTAAAATACATTAAAACCATACTCATTAAAATCTTATGCCATGCAAAAGTGTTAGGTACTCAGAAATTCTCCTTCTCTGAGTCGTGCATTAAAATTAAGGTACCTTCGGATTAACGGCATTGGAGAGTTAGGTGCAGCCAGAAGAGCAGTACAAGACAAGTCGATTCGTCCCTGTCTGTCTTTGATGTGTAGGGCTTCGAAATTTACATAATGTATGCAATTTACCTGTACGTTTGCTTTCCCCTCTGCCCTTCTATCGTCAAAGCTATTTAGATTTTGAAAATTTCACTCTCTTGCTGTGTTTCGTGTTTCAGTCTTTCTATATTCTTCTAATACGAGGAATAAGTTTGAATCAGTCTACCATTTCATTTCATTGTATTTGTGTTACAAATTTAACAATATTACACATTCTATCAGAATTTGTCACTGAGTATTAGCTAGTGCTGTAGTCATTGGTATTACAGGTTTCAGGTTCGAGTCTTGGCGGTTGCATTAATGTTTGTGAGGGGTTCGGATTCCACGTTAAGCTGTAGGTCCTCGTCTAATTAGCCGAAAGTGTACACAAAATGACAGTAGAGTGACAAAACAACCAAACCAAACTAACTTGTCATTGAGTTTTAGAGTTCTGTATTAGAATATCATCACTCTACATTTGCCACTTCAACGTCTGTCCTTTAGAGAATAAGCTTCTGCAAATTTCTCTAATTTCATAAAATTAAGGACACATTCATATTGTATCGCAGACGTACTTATGGCTTCAGCGTTATCTACCATGCAATAAGATGCGTGTGTAATTCCGCTCTGCTGTCACTGCTTCGTAAAACAAGCAGATTCGGAGGAAAAAGTGAGTGATAAGTCTAGAATTTTGTTTTCCATGTTATTTCTGGATACGACACTGAAGTGAGATTAGTAACACTTGAGTATTTTTATTGAAATCATTACTTCTCCACATGGGCCTGAATGGCCGAGTGTTTAGCGCTCTGGCACTCGTTGCCACAGGTTTTGGGTTCGAGTTCCGGCTGTTCGAGTTCCGGATGTTTGCAGTGGTTCGGAATCCACTTTAAGCCGTAAAGTCCCGGTCTTATATGACTGTAAGAGCCTCACGGAGCCAAGTCAGATTTCTACCTACGGGTGCTCCATCACAACAGAAGCTGACCCCTTTCCTTCCCTCCATGAGTAGATTGCTCATGGGATATGCAGGACATTGAGGATTAATCACAACTGCAGGACATTGAGGATTAGTCCCAACACAACTTCTCCACATATTTCTAAGGAATGATAAAAACATATCAAGTACAATATGACCCATCCACTTATTAAAAAGTTTTTAATAAATAAAAGTATATACTTGTAATAACAGATAATTTAAGAATAGAATCACAGTAAATATTTAAAGTATGTTGCTGTTTATATAATTAGACACGCCAACACCTTTTTTACTAATTGTGGTAGTGTAATACTTTAATATTATCATTTTTTTCCATTCTTTATGAACTTTATTGTTTTACGTATGAAATGCCAGCTGTTTCAATAACTTTCATATGAAACTCTTGTTGGGTTGGATAATCTTCTTAATAATTTTCTTGAAGTTTCCTTAACACGTTTTGCAATCCCTTTTCCCATTTTAGATTAACCACTTCGACGCCTGTCCTTTACAGCACCCGTTTCTCCAAATTCCTTCGTTAGATTTCGATCAAAATCCCCGTTTTGTTTTGTTTATATCTCATTTGAAATTTTTTCTCAAACTCAATATGCACCACAGCATACGAAGTTCCAACAATGTTTGTCTATGAAATTAATTTCCTTTAATTACAACGATAAAAAAAAAAAAAAAAAAAAAAAAAAAAAAAAGAAAGAAAGAAAACGGAGAGTTTTTTTACATGCACTTTAAAAGAATTAAAATTATTAATGTGGGCTGACCATGTGACATTATCTACAGAACAAGAATTTAACTGTATGTTCACCTGCAAAACAGCGTCCAGATTGAGGCGTTAGTGACTTTGAGGGCGTTAGTGACTTTCTCGAAAGCTTTAACAGGTTTGTGTCAGTGTGAGTAAAAAATGAAAAATATGCGAGAATATTTGCGAACTCTTGGAGAAAGAAAATCTCCGTTCCAGAAGAAACGAATTTTGTTTGCGCGTCAAATGATTCACGACTCTCCGAAAGACGACTGGGGGTTCACTGTTAGGGAAAATAGGGGGATGTTGGTAATTAGAGATTGCAATGAAATGTTCGAAAATAATCTAATCGAACGATGTTGGACGCTCAAGTCTACACGTGGCTTAATATATATGTGGGATTGTGTGAATTATTCCATGCTTATATATCTTCTGTCTGGATTGACGGATTACATGTTGAATTTCTAAACAATGGAAGTCCAGTCTTATATAATCCAGTACAACCGACCCGAGAATTCCCGGGTTTTCGCCTGGGACAGACACAATAAATCCATAATAATGTGAATTTATAAGTTAGGTTCAAGGAAAGAGAGCATTAGAGAGTGAATACCCGATTGTCGTAACTGCTCTTTTCCACTTACAGTTAAAGTGACAAAATAGACATTAAAATAACTATTTTAATGGAAAATGAATTAAAATATTTATGTCTATTATTGAAAAGCTGTATTTGTGAGTTGAAATAACAATTTATCCTTAAAGTAAATGCCATCAATAAAAGATGCCAAATTACCCATAGATTTTAATTTCGGAATAAATTAATACTTACTGGAAAAATATTTTAACGGAATTTAATTAGTTAACTAAATTTTTACGTTAAATCCTGAATGACGTCGAACGGAAAATAATGATAATATTAATAAAATAGAAAATCACAAAGAAAATAATTTTCGCAAAAACTATGATAACAAATCGAATCACTAATCGATTTGCAAGCTAATTATCATTATCAGACATATTGCTTATCGTTTTTCGTACAAAATAATCATTGTGCTTATAACAGATGAAAATAAATAGGTTTTAAACATTGTGTATGTGAAATACAAGTTTAAGGATACATAATTAAATCAAATCAAATCTCCTCTTCTTCAAGCTTTTATCCATAGTTGTGCTATCGATAAAAGCCCATTTCAGATAGGATATTAAGAGGTTTTTTTTTTTTTTTAATTATGCAGGTTTTTTATAATTTAAGATTGCTGTTATGCGTTACATTTAATTCTAAATTTTATGCGTAAACTGTTTATTGGTGAGCCTATTGTATTTATTATTATTATTTTCTCTTATTTTTTAATACTACAATATGTTACTATTACTATATTATTTTCTATATTTCTTATGTATATTTTAACATATGTAATTTAGGAATACTGCGAGAGATAGTGAGTTTGATTGCGTTTCTGGCTTCTGGCGGGACCTACATTTCATTACTTTGAGAAATTTTTTAGACTCGGTGGAGATTGTGACAAAGAATTGTAGGCCGACTCGTGGCTGAGTGGTAACGTGCGCCGCTGGTGAGTATTAGAGTTGAGGTTCAATCCACCGGCTGTATTATTGTAGACCCTTTTTCAAAACGAGAGGCTTGATGGATGACTGGCTAGCGCTCTGGTGTTCGGTACCACAGTTGTCGGGTTCAAATCCCGCCGCTGCCAGGGATGTTGGAAGTGGTTTGGAATCCTCTTTCAGCCGTAGGTGCCAGTCTCATATGACCGTAAAGCGTCACAGAATCCAAACAGACTTCTCACCCATATCATTCCCAAACTCTAAAGGAGCAACTCAGCTCTGGGCACAATGATGTGATGGGGTGTAGTAGCTTCACAAACGAGGAAACTCGAAGGTGTTTGTAATGTTCAACATCTTGCCTCGTGAGTCAGACTATCTGGTTGGAGCTTTTTTCGGGTTTTCCTCAAACGATACGAAATTGCGGTGTAGTTCCCGCAAAACGTCCGGGAAGATATTGCCCTTCTTCTTCTTCAGCGATTTGGAGCCAAGTCAGACTTCCACCTAAGGATGCTCCAACACAACAGAAGCTGCCTCATTTTCCTTCCATCCATGAGTAGTCACTCATGGGGTGTCCATCGCAGTACATTGACGATTAGTCACAACAACAGCACAGAGAATGGCTGACAGTTTTCTTGGATGTAATCTTGAGATCTTTTCAATGTAATATAAAAATATATGGTAAATAACATTAAAATTCATTTCATTTGACGGATGACGTTGAAATACAGATGTGGTGTTCTGCTATTTTTTTTCAAATGCAGCTGGCAAAAACCTAGACAGTTATCTTTATGCCATAATCAATGGCTGCACAGACGTTACTCATTTAAAATTACCCAAGGGGCACATGTTGCTTGAAGATAGGCAACGGACGCGAGTCACATTCTACAATCCTATTGGACCGGGACCATCGGTTATTAATATTGGACCTACGTTTCTTCTACTGGGCTAATATTGAACCTATGGTTCTACTATTGGACTAATATTGAAGATTCCCATTTCGAGACAGGATATGTTTCGTTTATAAGGGGTAGAGTTGTCAACCCTACGCCCAACGGTTTACAGTCATACTAGACTGACATACGGTTTAAAGTGGATTCTGAACCACTACAAACACCTAGGGCACCGCCGAGACTCGGACCCGAAATCTGTGGCACCGAGCGCTAGCCACTCGACCATCAGGCCCCCTAATGTCCTGTTATGAAGATACTATTTTTTTTTGTTCTAATGCAGCTGGCAAACACTTAGACAGTTGTCTTTGATGCCTTAAGGCAAGCGCTGCAGCGACGTTAAAACTACCAGGAGGAGCGTGTAGCTTGAAGATAGTTAACGGACGCGAGTAACATTACAATCACAGCTCTCTACGCTCATATTAGACCGAGACCTATGGTTTAAAGTGGATTCCGAACCACTGTAAACATCCATGGCACCATCGGGATTCGAACCCGAAAGTGATAAGAGTTTAAAAGAGGGAAAAAAATCTAAAAATTATTTCACTAACTTCAGCTACTTAAATGTGTTGCTAGCTATTAAATAAATTGCAAAGTCAACGTAATATCATATTAGTGTCCCCCTAAAACAGACATTCAATCAGCAGACGCTCATATGATATGGTGACAAATCGCTTCATAAAAAAACACAAACACGTTTCACTAAAGCTTGAAACTTATCACAAGTTTCAGCCAAACGAATAAATAAAATTGAGAGGGGGGGCGAGAATTTTAATATGTGCGACGGTGTCAGTCTAGTTTTCGTTTGCAATTACTCCCGTCCACTTGACTAATAGAAGTGCAACAACAAAAATAATAATAATAAAAAATTGGTACCCCCCATTCCTTTTTCGCGCGCGCATGCTCAGTGCAGACGATCCCACTCCTGTCATGCCCCCTTTTAAGACTTCGCCGGCGAATGGCGTTCAGTGCTCGCCGGCACTTTCGATGTCTAGGGTGTGCGGCAGATGCTACCGAGGAACAGAAACCGAAAACATGATTCGGAATCGTTTGGCGGTCGTCGGGGTGCGTTCTAAAAATGATGCGCCGCAGGTGTTAATTTGACTGCAAAAACTGTGAAAAAACATCTGTTGGTTCGTTTATACAGTTCGTTTATTTTGTATCAAAGAACAGAAGACTTTGAAATTTTTTTTACTTTAAACTGTTATTATATTTGGACTTTCATGTTCTACAGTTGAATTTTTTTCCGTCTGCTTTACGGTAAGTGAAAAAAAAATAATATTTTTTAATTTCATAGCTTTAATTGTGTTTGATATTAAAAAATATGTTTTTAGTTTGATAATAATATTTTAGAACACATAAAATGTGTTCTTTTTTTCTATAAAAAGAATGTTTTATGATTTTAAAAGAATTAGGACTTGAAAAAAGATAGAATTAAATAACTTGTAATAGAATTTTCGAATAATGTTTTGGAATTAGCTAATTACTTTTTAAATACTGTTTAAAATTTTAATTTCTTGAAGAGTATTATTTTAAGATCAAATCGCAGATTTTAACTACACATACACCAAAAAAAATTTCAGTAAATTAAAATCATTCTGAGATGGTGAAATATTTTTAAATTAGTTGAACACAAAATTGTATATTTTTATACTTAAACTGCTTAAATCACATTCACATTCAAATCTGTTATTTAATATAATCAATAAAAGTATAAAAATAATTTGATATTAATTTTAAAAAAAATTTTAGTCCCATTTTTTACAGTTGCTCATATATTTGGCCGATTAGCAATTTTGATTTAATTAAGATGTTTAATTATCAATAATAAAAAACAGCTTATAAATATCTCAGAAATTTCAAGACGTAATAATAGAACAAGAGATCAACATAAAATAGAATTATAATAAAACTTTTCTTGATCCCCAAGTTTTAGTTATAATAAATTTAAAAACCACAAATTATCACTCTCATAGTAGTAAAATAAAGTTTCCTTTATTCGATTCGTAATAGTGTAATAATAAGCGGTTTATTATAATTTTTGTTATAATTAAAATTGCTTTTCTTTTAAAATTAATTGCTTTTCTTATAAATCAAAACTAAATATTTTTAAGGAGACTGATAAAATTCTACTGGTATTGCATCGTTTTGAACTTTTTTAAAAAAAAAGCATGTCTATCTGATTAAATTAATAATCAATATCATTGAAAATTGCAATTAATTTTTCGTAGAGAGATTAAATAATTATTTTTACATTACGCTAATTGACCGTTTAACTGTAATCAAGGAAAAAGTAAACTTTATTTTTTATTATTATAAAAGAGGTACAATATCTTGCATTAACTAGTTTTACATTACGCTAATTAACCATTTTATTGTAATAAAGTTTATTTTTTATTATTATAAAGATGTACAATACCTTGCATTAACTAGTTTTACGTTACGTTAACTAACCTTTTTAATGTAAAAAAGTTTATTTTTTAACATTATAAAAGAGGTAAGAGATACCTTGGATTAACTAGTTTTACATTATGCTAACTGACCATTTTAATGTAATAAAGTTTATTTTTATAAAAGAGGTACAATACCTTGCATTAACGAGTTTTACGTTACGCTAACTGACCGTTTTAATGTAATAACGTTTATTTTTGAGTTTTACATTACGCTAATTGAACGTTTTAATGTAATAAAGTTTATTTTTTATTAGAATAAAAGAGGTACAATACCGCCCTTTTCATATCGTTAATAGATAATAAGATGAATAAATTAAACATGGAAGATATAATTGCATTTGATTTCAAAATAAAGAATGAAAAAAAGGAAAAGGAAAAAAAAAAAAGGCGAGAAATATCTGCTTTTTTATTTAAAAAACGATGTTTGTAAAGAAGAGCTGCCATGCTTAGATATTATCAACAATCTTCACATAATATCGAATATTGTAACTATGAAATTAATTTGTTCTATTTCAATAATTGTGGTCAGGAGATTAATGGAAGAGAACAGATTATGCTTATTGATCTATCAACCTCTCAAATCGAACACATGAAGGCAATGGAACACAGGCGAGGCGTTCGAAATCGTGCTTTAGAACTCAAACGAGGCATCATGAGTAATCTACAGGAAGAGTAAGTCAATTTTCTGCGGGACTTCCAGAATAATTCGATGCCAGGACTGTTCGAAATCGTGTGGGGCTACTAACACGGCGTTGTACGGAATGATGCATAAAATGTGTTCTATTTGGTAAATTTTATTAAAAAGATAGAGATAGATTTAAAGATCTTAATTCACATGTATTAATGTATTAAATTCATTCATTCAACTTGTATTAATGTATTAAATAAATTCGTGAAGAAAATGTGAGGCTAGCAGATAGAACATGGTGTTGTCCGGAATGATAAATACAATGTGTTCCATTTGGCAAATTTTATTATAAAAATAGCGATATATTTAATAAATCATAATTCATATAAACGTTACAGTAAAGTTAACGAGTTATAAGTATCAAAATATAGTACTTTATATAAGTGAATAAATAGCACAGAAGCTGTTGTATTTTGAAAATAATTTAAAAGTTAAATACTGTACACGCAAAAAAATATTCTTAAAACATGTATTAATGAATTAGTAAATATAAAGATATAATTTTATAAAGATTTTTACTTAAAACATGTATTAATGTATTAAATGAATTCTTGAAGAAAATGTGGGGCTAGCAGATCGAACACGTTAAATGATACATAAAATGTGCTCTATTTGATAAATTTTATTAAAAAAATAGAGATAGAGTTTAAAAAATCGTAATTCAGATAAAAATTGCAGTAAAATCATCGAGTTATCAGTATTTAAATATAAGAGTACTTTATATGAGTGAATAAATAACCCAAAAATGGTGGTATTTTAAAAGTAATATAAAAGTTAAATACTGTACACACAAAAATATTCTTAAAACATGTATTAATGAATTAGTAAATATAAACATATAGTGTTATAAAGATTTTTACTTGGAACATGTATTCATGTATTAAATGAGTTCTTAAAGAAAATGGGGGGCTAGCAGATAGAACACGGTGTTGTCCGGAATGATACATAAAATGTGTTCTATTTGGTAAATTTATTAAAAATATGGAGATGTATTTAAAAAAATCTTAATTCAGATAAAAGTTACACTATAATCAACGTGTTATCAGTATCTAAATATCGGAGTACTTTATATAAGTGAATAAATAACACAAATAAAGAAATTGTTTATTAAAAATAATTTAAAAATTAAATAGTCTACGCAAAAAAAAAAAATATCTTAAAACATGTATTAAATAATTATTAACTATAACGACTTCTAGATTAAGAGTTAAAAAATTAAGACATAAAGACAAAGATATAAATATTTATACTTAAAACGTGTATTAATGTATCAAAGGAATTCGTGAAGAAAAGTTTAAAGTGAACACAAACAAGATATTAATGAATTACTTTTATGATATTTAAGGTTAAATAAATGTCAGTTTTTATTAATTAACTGATTATATTTTTTTCATTTTCTAAATATTTTAGAAATAATTTCTCTTTTATATAAAAAATATTTAAACAGGGTTCAAAATTTTTAATTTAAATTAAAATAAATTACACTTGAGAAATAACACTTAGAACATAAAGAACAATTAGAAAACGGGAGTCAGTTCTAAATCAATTTATTTCATTACACTTAAAATTAGACATAGAATTTTATAAAAAACATGCAGATGCAACTAGCATATTTTTTGTAATATGCTAGTTGCCTCTGCGTGGTATTGCATCTGAATTGCTTGTCGCCATATGCATGTAAATGTTTTACAAATTTTACGTTTATATAAATGTTTTTTTTTACAAATTTTACGTTTATATAAATGTTTTTTTTTTACAAATTTTATATTACAAAATTACACATTTAATGTAACTTCTTCTAACTTAATGTTATTCAACAAATTTTAGAAATTATAAATTTTATTTAAAAAAAAAATTTTCTTTCGACTTTTAATTACTAAAAGGTGCCATTTGCTTAAAATTAAGGATTATGCAAGTTATTTCAAATAATTGTCAATATAAAAGGATTTTTTAATTAAAAAAGAAAATTTTTATAATTGCCATGAATTACCATATCGCTTTGATGTACATATAGCTTCAACAAGAGTTTTATATTCTCTTCAATTAGAAGTCAAATATTCATTATTTTTAACTAATAGAAATCACAATTTAGTATTATAAAATTACTTTCATATGATAAATTGAATTTTATCAAAGTATATATGTAAAATTCATTTAATGTTTGAGTGATTAAAATAATCTGAGTTTTACATGTCTTGAATGATGTAAATTGATAGTTGATATACTTTTTACGTTAAAATTTCCATAAACTTTTAACTTGATCTAATGAAAATGATTTACTTGTGATGAAATTAAAAAAATATTTTATAAAGAAATTCTTCATTTATATAAATAATATTTAAATAGGATGGATTCAAAATTTTGAATTAAAATAAAGTACATTTCGTAAAGAATAATTAGAAAATATTTGTCAGATTTGAATCAATTTATTTCGTTAAACGTAAAATTCTACGACTATGACGTGTTAAGTAATTTTAATTAATAATATACTAGTTACATTAGCTCAGTTTATAGCCATTTGTATGCAAATCTTTATGCAAATATATTAAGAAAAGAATATATTCTACTTTATTTGATAAAATATTCTTATGTGTGTCTAACAAAAGTTAATAATTCCATATACATTTGTTATCAAAAGTTTATCTCAGTTTTCAAAATTATAATTTGTTTCTTCTTGTTTTATGGGCTCCCATATTATTTTTAAAAATGTGGCTTTCTTTTATATTCAAATATTAAAAAAGCTTTTTTCATTATTTATTTTTTTTTAAAAGAAATTTCACTATAATTTATATCCAAATATTAAAGATCTTTTTGCCCATTATTGCCAGCATCTATGAATTCTCGTTTTTCAATAATTAAATGGTAACAGCTGTTTTGCCATTTTCCCGTTATAATCATATCTCAGTGATTTAACTATATACTTGTAATGGAGATTTCAATTGTCTATCTAGACCAATAATAGAAAATCCAATTCCAGCTCTAATTTTATTATTGTAATTCCAGCTTTAATTTTACTATTCCAATTTTTTTAATTCCCATTTACTATTCCAATTTTACTATTCCTATTTCCCATTCCAGTTCTAATTTTACTACTC
Source organism: Caerostris darwini (assembly GCA_021605075.1). Taxonomy (NCBI): domain Eukaryota; kingdom Metazoa; phylum Arthropoda; class Arachnida; order Araneae; family Araneidae; genus Caerostris; species Caerostris darwini. Next base: position 18,032 of record BPLQ01013206.1, read on the forward strand.
CTATGTATTATTCCAATTTTAATTTTACTCAATTCCAACTTTAATTTTACTATTCCTATTTATTATTCCGATTCCAATGCCAGCTCCAGCTCTAATTTTACGATTACTATTTACTATTCCAGTTCCAGCTCTAATTTTACTATTAATATTTCCAATTCCAATTTTACTATTAATATTTCCAATTCCAATTTTACTATTAATATTTCCAATTCTAAATCTCATCCAATTCCAATTTTAATCAATCAAATATTTGTTCTTTTTCAAATTTGTATAATCTAATTTTAAAAACTTTATTTAGTTTTCATTGTAAAATTGTAACTGTTTCATTTCTATTTGTTGTTCACTCATTTCTATGCTGTCCTTTTTAAACAAATCAAGGTTATGGAATTTCTACAGAAGTAGCTGTACTGAACATTATAATTTAATCACTATATATTTCTTCTTTTTCATTGGCGCAATAGCCTCATCGTAAGCCAAATGCAAATGCCTAAATCATTATATATTTAATCATTTAAATCATTACATGAAATATAAATATATCAATATTATTTTTTTAAATAATTAAATTCGTACACATTGCTAGTTATTTTAAGTATAAGGAAGTATATTTGTAGATTTATTAAAATACTCTTTTTGGAAATTTTTTTTTATTTATTTATTCGGACAGATACAATGAAAATAAGTAGTTGCAAAAACGTCGAAGGATCATATAAATTATTTCGTAATTAATGTTTTTAAAAATACCTAAAATATTAATTTTCTTTAAAACTTTTCTGCGGGAATTAAGTCGTGGTCTTTGTGGAGTCATATTCCAGACTTTAGAACCAATGTGTTAAGATGAGAGAGACATAAAAGAATTTGTATATCATTTAAAGAGTTTGTTGACATTGACTCGACGAACGCATGATCTACACCGCTTCTGATATGTAAATGAGTATACCAGAGAAATAATTTAATTTTTATGCATGAGAAACTACTTGTATACTTTTAAATGAGGCAGCCTTCGAATAAAGGGTGTTTATATTAAAAGTAATTCCTTTTATTTATATGTATGACGTGCGATAGTCAAAATAAAATCTTTAAACATACACAATGTTTCGTTTCTCATGTAAAGATAGAGCTTGTTGAAGAAATTCAACCCAGAGATATTAAGAATTAGTTTATTAAAATTTGAATGTGAATGAAAACGAATTTTAGATTTAAGAAATTAAAATTTTATTTTATTATTTTTATGTAAAAATTTCGTAAAAATTCAAAAAAATACTAACAAAATCAACTCATAGAATACCAAATAGCTAGTGATGAATATAATATATTAGATTAAGTTGTGCATTATTAAAGTTTGGTAAATCGAAAAACAGATATTATGCATATAAAATGAATTTCCGTTAATTCAATTTCGTTATTGTAGAAAGTAAATTATATTTTTCAGATTATTATAAAGATATCAGCAAATGATTTATCTGTTTATACTTCTTTTCAAGGTTATAATGCCATGGTAATTGTAATGTAAATTTGCGATTTTTGACTTTTTATATTTGAAGATGTAAATTTGTATGATTTTATGGAAATATGAGTTGTTGACACAAATATCTAGAACGAGTTTGAAGTACTTTAGCTCCAAAATTAAGAATATTTCTGATCTTTGCGGAGAAACTGAATGAGCTTGTTTAAATAGCTTCGTAAAGTGTATTTTTATTCATTATTTTTTAAAATAATATGATCTGGATTAGTAATATGAATAGCAGGCGGATGTAAGCTGATTTCTGAGCTTTCAGAGATATATTTTATTATTTATTATTAACCAGTCTCTAGCGAAATCTGAAATAGCATAAAATTTTTTCAATTTGTATTTTACAAATACAATGCAAGCAATTTAATACAATTTGTACGTTGCTTGCGCAATACATTTCAAGGGATTATAATGGGACATTAGAAAAAAGAACAGCAATGGAGGTAGGGCAGCACATTTTGTGAATATTAAAATAAATATTTCTCAAATATGCAATAACGTAGCATAAATGATAATGTCTTTCTAAAGGGATTTCAGTAATGCTACGGACACAACAACAACAACAACAAATTCGAAAATGATCTAACAATACACACATTTTTTTACATACATTTATTGGCGTTTTTATTTACTATAAGAATTTGAAAGATGACTTTACATTTACTTAGTGAAAATTTTATTATTTGGTTTGATTTTTATAACAACTTAGTAAAATGGTTTTTATGGATTGATTTCTATTATGTTCCTATAGAGGAATAGTATATCCATCTTCTTTTCTACTTTGATTAAATATTATCTTTTCTTCCTTTTTTTCAAAGGACTAATGGTTGTTTTATTTTCTCTATTTCGATATTTTTACCATGCCTTTCAACGTAAATTGTGAAGCAGTGAGGTTAGATTTGCAGGTTGAATTAATTGAGTTGCAATCTAACAATCATCTCAATCAGTTGTTTCTAAATATGCCAAAGTTAGAGTTTTACAAATTATTATCGCAAATAAATTTCCCAAATTTAATACTTCACGCCCAGAAAATCAGTGCTATATTTGCTTCATCTTATATATGTGAACAAGTATTTTCAACTATGAACCATAGAAAGAATTATTTCAGAAGTAGACTGGCAGATGAGCATTTAGCCTCGTTTCTTAGAATCAGTACATCTCACTTCGAACCTCAATATAAGGAACTTTTAAAAATGAAATCGCAATTTCATTCATCACATTAACATATTTAAATTGTAATATTTGCATATTGTTCTTAAAAAAAATATATATGTATCTTGGCCAGCCAAACTTTTTTTTTTTTTCGATTTTTGGCCCGCGACGAAAAAGTTTGCCCATCCCTGGTATAGAATATATCATATATGAAGAGATGGGTAATATGACGAGTATGGGGAATATGATGAATGGACATTATAAATATGGAGACTGATCTGGAATAAAAGTATTGGGAATACGATAGGGAATAACAAAACTTATAATTTTTGACAAAATCAAATGAGGGACTTTAATTAAATTATAATAGTAATTTTTATTATTAGTAGGCATATGGTAGATCTTTTGATGAAATTATTAATTAGAATGTATGCTAGACTTCTTTTTTTCAAAGTTGAAAATCTTGAAAAAAGTTTTGGGATTGTTAGTGTAAAACAAACTTTTTTTTCAATTCCGTCTATTAGCCCACACTCTCCCTATATATATCTTGTTCAAATTTTCAATCGTTCGTAAAATACTTTTTATTCATCCACTCAAGTTCAAATACATTTTTTTTTTGAACTTGTAGTGGATGACACTGGATATTAATACAGTTTTTTCAAATATTAATTCAGTAATTAAATTTCATTAATTAATTTTAGTTTTTTTAGATTTAAGTTGCACACATCTACCAATAGATGGCTCCAGATAAACTCTAAAAAATGAATGAAAATTATTTATGAAGGACTTTCTGCAATAAAGTGAAAAAAAAAGTAGTAATTAACTTTAAAATTTTTTTTATATTATTTGTTACGATTGAGCTTATGCGTTTTGTTCTTACATTCAATTATAAATTTTATCGATAACATGTACATAGGCCCAATCGATTATTTTTTTTTTATTTTGTATTTCAGCACATATTTTAAATTTACTCTTTCCTTAATATAGTATAAATAGTATAATAATATAAATATACTTTTAGTATAGTAGTATAATATACTTAATAGTATAAAATATACTTTTACTTTTCAATTAAATACTGCTGAAAATGGAATTTATTCTTTTTAAAAGTTAAACCAACCATATTTTTAAATAAATTTAAATATTCATTTAAATTAACCTTTATATTAATATCTCCTTAGTTACTTTTATGTAATAAGTAAACTTTTAATTAAAAGTACTCTGTATCTTTCTGATTAAGTTTTGTAAAGATATTTTTTGTAATTATTAACTAATAAACATAATTCAAATAGATGTGGCAGATTTTGAAGACAGTGCAAAAAGAAAAAGTCATTACGACATACAAAACATGATTTTTCTCTATTTTTTAAAAAAAATATATGCATTTATATTTGAAAAAATTATTTCATAATTTGAAAAAACATTCAATGTAATGTTTGAACTTAGAAAATATTTCCATCAATTTTTTAAAAAGAATTTCCATTTTTTTTTTTTTTTTTTTTCATTTTTTTTTTTTTCATCATGGCCGAGTGCATAGCGGTCTGGCACTCGGCGCCACAGGTTTCGGGTTTGAATCCCGGCGATAAGACGTATGTTTGTAGTGCTTTGGAATCCACTCTGAATTGTATGTCCCGGTATAATATGACTGTAGATCTTCGGGCGCAGAATTCTACTTCATAAAAAGAAAGCATCTACCCTCTCGAAATCTGCCGGTGGGCAGACGGCCATTGGCCCAAAACGGGGCTCTTACACCATGATGATGATGATGAGAAAAAATTCAATCTACAAAATATGCCTTTCAAGATTCTATTTAACATCTTTTTATTTTTATTATTATTATTATTATTATTATATTAATAAAAATTCTAAAATTAAAAAAAAAACTATTCATAGTGCAATAAAAGGGTGAAAAATATTCTACAATTTTTTAATCACACTTTAAATTATATGTCTAAATTATATTATAAATCTCTTTATATTTTTTTTTTAAATAATAAAACCATTTAAATATAGTGAAAACATTTTATTGTAAATGTTGAAGAAAACGTTTTATTTTCACTTTAAATAATATACGATTACAATTACAATGTTAGATTGTTATTAAAATAAAATTCATTTTGAAATTTTACTAAAGGTGAGAGCGTCTCGTTTCATGTGATGCAATTTGATATATGATTTCTAGGCAAACAGCAACTTGGTTTTGCAAAGTAGGTTATTAAGTACATGCTTAGCGTAACAACAACCATTAGAAGTGTTTTACTTTTGTAAAGATTGCACGAGAAACAGAACGTTTATGAATTATACAAAAGGAGAAACTGCTTTAAGTTAGTTCTCTGCTCATTAAACAGTAATTTGTGGATTTTCCCTTTGTAGTTTATGAAATACTGCGAGGATATTTTGCAGAAATGTTTTAAAATGGATGCGAAATTTATATAAACGCATGCAGCTATTCTTGTTGGATAATTTAAATTTGTATTGAATATGGCTTCGCATTTAATTTTAATTACACAACAGGAATTTGTATTGCATTCTGTTGAAATACATCCGTGTACTGTTATACTGAAATACTGAAATAGATGTATTAGGAGATTCTTTTGAATCGATTTATAAATATTGGAGGTAGAATAATAATTCACACTCGTTCTTGTTTATTATTCTTCCAAAATTTATTAGCGGCCTGATGGCCAATTGGCTAGAGTTCTAGCCTTTTGTAGCCCAGGCTCCATGTTCGAATCCTGTCGTCAGCATGGATGTTTATTAGTGGTTCGAAATCTACTTTAAATTGTAGGTCATGATCTGTTCAGCGTTCGTATGCACAGGATGACCATAGAGTGACAAACCGAACCTTCCAAAATTTATTTTTATTCACAAACGAGCAATTTTTATTACATTTTGTTGAAATACATGGGTGTTGTGTTACACTGAAATAGATGCATAAGAAGATTCTTTTGGATCTATTTATAATGTATTATTTAATCGGTAATAATTATAAATAGATTTATAACGATTATTTAATAGATTTAATTTGATCGATTTATAACTATTATTTAATCGATTTAATTTTTTATCGGTTCTTTCTGATCGTTGAACGAGTTTTAGCAATTTATATCATTGCATTTTTTTTATGGATAAAACCATTTGAAAATTATTATTTATAGTCATTCTATTATTTTTAATAAACTAATTTTCAATGTAATGTGTAAACAAGTATTTCTATTTGCTTGTAAAGAATTTCTGGGTTTTTTTTGTTATGGTATGTTAATTTTATTTATATTAGAAAAATTTCAAGTTATAAAACGTACTTTTACAAATTCTAGTTAACATGTTTTTATTTTTGTTATAATTATACAAATTTTTCTAAAATTAAAGCAAAAAAACTATTCATAATATCATAAAACTGTCAAAAATATCCTACCGTTTTTTGTCACTTTAAACTATAAAATAATGAAAAATTATTTTATAGTTTAACATTTTACTAATTTTTAAAATAATGAAATCTTTTAAATATTGAGGAAGCATTTTATTATGAATGCTGCGAAAACATTTCATTTTCATTTTAAATAATATACGATTACAATTACACTGTTACATTGTTATTAAAACAAAATTCATTTTGAAATCTTACTAAAATTCACAGCGTCTCGTTTTATGTGATGCAAGTTGATACATGATTTCTAGGCAAACAACAACTTGGTTTTGCAAAGTAGGTTATTATTAAGTACATGCTTAGCGTAAACCATTAGAAGTGTTTTACTTCCATACAGAACATCATGAGAAACAGAACGTTTATGAATTACACAAAAGGAGAAATTGCTTTAAGTTAGTTCTCTGCTCATTAAACTGTAATTTGTGGACTTTCCCTTTGTAGTTTGTGAAATATTACGAGGATATTTTGCAGAAATGTTTTAAAATGGATGCGAAATTTATGTCAACGCATTCACTTATACTTGTTGGAAATGATTTAAATTTTTATTAAATAAGGCTTAACATTTAATTTGAATCCCAAACGAAGAATTTGTATTACATCCCGTTGAAATACATCTGCGTAGTGTAACACTGAAATAGATTCTTTTGGATCGATTTATAATGCATTATTTGGGCCTGAATGGCCGAGTAGCTAGCGCTCTGGCGCTCGGTACCACAGGTTTCGGGTTCGAGTCCCGGCAGTGCCATGCATGTTTGTAGTGATTCGGAATCCACTTTAAACCGTAGGCCCCGGTCTAATAGGATAGTAGAGCGTTGCGGGGGCATTGTTACTCCGCGTCCGTGGCTTATCTTCAAGTTACACGCGCCCCCTGGGTAATGCAAAGTGAGTAACGTCTGTGCAGCGCTTGCCCTTAGGCATCCAAGACCAAGTGTCTAAGTGTTTGCCAGCTGCATTAGAAAAAAAAATGTATTATTTAATCGATAATAATTATAAATCGACTTATAATTATCATTTAATTTCATCGATTTATAATTATTTCATCGATTTAATATTTTATCAATTCTTTCTGATCGTTGAACGAGTTTTAGCAATTTATATCGGTTTTTTTTTATGGATAAAACCATTTTAAAATTATTATTTATATTAGTTCTATTATTTTTATACATTTAAATTTCAATGTAATTTGTAAAGAAAATATTTTATTTGTTTTTACAGAATTTCCGTTTTTTTTTTATTGTTATGGTATGATAATTTTTTTTATTTTATTTATATTAGAAAAATTTCAAGTTACAAAACGTACTTTTCCAGATTCTATTTAACATGTTTTTATTTTTGTTATTATTATACAAATTTTTCTAAAATTAAAGCAAAAAAAAAAAAAGAAAAACTATTCATAATATCATAAAACTGTCAAAAATATCCTACCATTTTTAGTCACACTCTAAACTACATTATAAATCTCTACATATTTTTAAAAATAATGAAATCTTTTATAAGTTGTAAAAACATTTAATAATAAATGTTGAAGAAAACATTTTATTTTCACTTTAAATAATATACGATTACAATTGCACTGTTACATTGTTATTAAAACAAAATTCATTTTGAAATCTTATTAAAGTTCAAAGCGTCTCGTTTCATGTGACGCAATTTGATATATGATTTCTAGGCAAACAATAACTTGGTTTTGCAAAGTAGTTTATTATTAAGTACATGCTTAGTGTAACCATTAGAAGTGTTTTACTTTTACAAAGAACAGCACAAGAAACAGAACGAATGAATTATACAAAAGGAGAAATTGCTTCAAGTTACGTCTCTGCTCATTAAACAGTAATTTGTGGATTTTCCCTTTGTAGTTTATGAAATACTGTGAGGATATTTTGCAGTAATGTTTTAAACTAGATGTAAAATTTATGTCAACACATTCACTTATACTTGTTGGAAATGATTTAAATTTTTATTAAATAAGGCTTAACATTTAATTTGAATCCCAAACGAAGAATTTGTATTACATCCCGTTGAAATACATCTGCGTAGTGTAACACTGAAATAGATTCTTTTGGATCGATTTATAATGTGTTATTTAATCGATAATAATTATATATCAACTTATAATTATAATTTAATCCATTTAATTTCATCGATTTATAATTATTATTTCATTGACTTAATATTTTATTGATTCTTTTTGGTCGTTGGACGAGTTTTATCAATTTATATCGTTTTTTTATGGATATAACCATTTTAAAATTATTATTTATAATAGTTCTATTATTTTTATTCAATTAAATTTCAATGTAATGTGTAAAGAAAATATTTATATTCGTTTTTACAGAAATTCTGTTTTTTTTTATTTGTGTTAAGATAGTTTTATTTTATTTATCTTAGAAACATTTCAATCGGCAAAATTTGATGGTCAAGATTCTATTTAACATACTTTTATTTATTTTTATTATTGTTATGCAAATGTTTTCTAAAACTAAACAAAAGCAATATTCATTGTGTCAAAAATATCCTACCATTTTTAAAGACATTCTGAATTATATATCTAAATTATAGTATAAATCTCTTCATATTTTTTTTAAATAATGAAATCTTTTAAATCCTGTGAAAACATTTTATTTTCACTTTAAATAATATACTATTACAGTTAAAATGTTACATTGTTATTAAAACAAAATTCATTTTGAAATCTTAGTCATTTTCAGACCGTCTCGTTTCATGTGACGCAATTTGATATGTGATTTCTATGCAAACAACAACTTGGTTTTGCAAAGTAGGTTATTATTAAGTACATGCTTAGTAGCGTCACCATTAAAAGTATTTTACTTTTACAAACAGCACGAGACAGAACGTTTATGAATTATATAAAAGGAGAAATTGCTTCAAGTTAGTTCTCTGCTCATTATACTGTAATTTGTGGACTGTCCCTTTGTAGTTTATAAAATACTGCGAGGATATTTTGCAGAAATGTTTTAAAATGGATGCAAAATTTATGTCAACGCATTCACCGATACTTGTTGGATAGAATTTAAATTTTTATTGAATAAGGCTCCACGTTTAATTTTAATCACACATTAGGAATTATTATTACAGGCTGTTAAAATACATTTGTGTTTTGTAACACTGAATAGATGTATTAGAAGATATTTAGGATCGATTTATAAATCTTAGAGGTAGTATAATAATTCACACTCGTTCTTGTTTATTATTCTTTCAAAATTTATTTTTAATATCTGATCGTTGAACGAGTTTTAGCAATTTATAATGATGTATTTTTTTATAAATAAAACTGATGATGCTATTAATATTTATAGTATTACTATTATTTGTATTAATATTAGAATTTTAATTTTTTATTTGGTGTTACAGTTTGTTTTTCCATCTTTATATTATATGCACGGGCCTGATTGCTGGGGAACTTGCACTCTGGTGTTCTGTACCTCATGTTTCGGGTTCGGATCCGGCGGTGCCATGGTTGTTTGGAATCCGCTTTAAACGTTAGGTCCCGTTTAATATGACTGTGAGAGTTGGGCGCAGGATTGACAATCCTACCCCGTAAGAAGATAACATCTGTCTCGAAATCTGCCAGTAGGCATCTGTAAATGAAGTCGAAGAAGGAAGGCAGTGCTTTCCTGCAGGACTTATAGAGGTATGGTTTTGCGTATCATTATGGGACAAAACCTGGAAAGCACCCACTAGGTAGTTTGACTGACGAGGCAATATGTTGAACGTTAGAAACGTCACCGAGGCTCCTCGTTTTTGAAACATCGTCTACAACAAAGCCACCAGCGGATTGAACCTTAGCTCTAATGCTCACCAATGGCACACGTTGTCACTGAGCCACGAGTCGGGCTGTCACTATCTATTTCTACTTTTGAAATCAGCCTATTTCTCCCTCTTCTTTAAATATTGGATTTAACTATATTTTTAAATATAGAAAAACTGTTAGAAAATATCAGTTTAAAAAAATTGTTTTTTTTATTAGATACCCTTCATAAATATATCGATTTAAAAAGCATTTATTAGAAATAAAAACAATAATTTTTGATATTAATAAATACTAATTATTCATTCATTCCATGAAGGAGGAGATTCAATAAATCATAAAAAAATTTTAATCATATAAAACTACCGTATTATTATTATTATTATTATTATTATCGGGGCTTATGGCTGTTTGACTAGCACTCTGGCGCTCTGTACCACAGGTTTCGGATTCGAGTATCGGCAGTACCATGGATATTTGTAAGGGTTCGGAATCCACTTTAAACCGTAAGTCCCCAAGAAATAGGATCGCAGGATAGTGCATGGGTAGTGTGACGTAGTCTATCTTCGAGCTACACGTGCCTCCTGGTTAGTACTAAATGAGTAATAGTATTCATCGGTGCAGCCCTTGCTTATGGTATAAATATAACTGTCTCTGTATTGACAGCTGCATTAGAAAAAAAATTATTATAACCTAAACTTATTACATTATTATTTTAATATAATTATTATTTAAAATTTTTTGTATAAGGTTTAAGCTACTTATATCAAATTTACAAAAAATTACAATTTTCGTACAACTTACAAAGATATTTGGACGAATAGAAATAGCTTTGAACTATTTCTGGGGCTTAAATATGTTTGTAAAGTTATTTGAGCTCCGTGCACTGCAGGCAGTTGAACTACGGAAGAAGTTCAATGTGGTGCATCGTAAACGAACCTCCTCTGCTGTGACAGATTTCCGAATCAATCGGATGCAAATTGCATTAATCACTCGAGACTCATTGAACAGATATTTACGAGTTATTTGACTCATGTGTTTTACGGGGGCTTCAAATTTGAATGAGGGCAACGGAGTGGATTCTCCTTAATGATAGGATTGTTATTCACATGATCGCATAGATATTGCCATGGTTGTTATCATGTTGTGGTAACTTGGTTTCGCCACAATAAATTCTTGGCTGTTATTCCCGAATTTTTCAGAAAAGTAATCCGAAAAATAACTCCATAATATGATAATAACTTATGATATATACGAGTTATTTAATTTTTGTGCTTTACGGACGCTTCAAATTGGAATGAGTGGAAGTGGATTTCACATAATGATAGGATTTTTATTTACATGATCGCAAATATATTGCCATGGCTACTATGATGCAGTAGTTATCCTCATGCTGTGGTAACTTGGTTTTGCCATAATAATCTCTTGATTGCTTAAAATTGCCATAATAATCTGCTGACTGCTCCACTAAATATTTCAGAAAAGTAATCCAAAAAATAACTTAATATGATAATAACTTTATAACTTATGATATTTTCGAGTTACTTGATTCATGTGTTTATAAAATTGTTATAATGATAGGATTGTTATTGTGATATTATTATCGAGTAATGATAGGATTGTTATTCACATGATCGCATCTATATTTGACATGTCTACTATGATGCCATGACTATCATCATGTTGTGGTAACTTGGTTTTATCATAGTAATATCCTGGCTGTTATACACTAAATTTTGCGGAAAAGTAATCCGAAAAATAACTTAATAATATGATAATAACTTTTGATATTTACGAGTTATTTGATTCATGTGTTTTACAGACGCTTCAAATCTCAATGATGGTAACGTTTTATCAAGTAATAGATTCTCCGTAATCCGAAAAATAACTTAATAATACGATAATAACTTTTGATACGAGGATTGTTTTTATTCACATGATCGCATATATATTGTTATTCATGTATATATTATGATGGCTGTTATGATGCTATGGTTATCATCATGTTGTGTAACTTTGTTTTACCATAATAATTTCCAGGTTGTTATTCATGAAATTTTCGTAAAAGTATTTCTGCTGATGGGGACATGATGGCCGAGTGACTTGGACTTTGATGATTCTCTACATGTAATGATCCCATCCTACTCTGATGATTCTCTACATGTTTCGGGTTTGAGTCTCGGTGGTGCCATAGAGGTTTATAGTGGTTCGTAATCCCCTTTAAACAGCGGGTTCCAGTCTAATACAACTGTAGAGCGTTTGGCCGTAGGGCTGACAACCCTATTCCGTAAAAAGAAAACATCTCTCGCCTTGAAATCTGCCGGTAGGGAGACGTCCCCCAATGTCCCCTTGCCTTAATTGGCCCCATGGGGTTGTTGGGTCAATGAAGAAGAAGAATCTTGGCGATTTATAAAGTTAATAAAAAATACATGTAGGCATTTGTATGAAAACTATTAAAAAAACCCTTCGTAATCGTCATAAAATCTCTTCGTTTCTGAAATCAGTGATCGGATTTACAAGTGTTTCTAGTGTGGTAAGTAATAAAATTGAACCTGTAAAACTGAACTTGTTCCTTTTGGCCAGAATTATGCTAACCAAATGAAGAAGACTTCCTAAAATCACATTAAATAAGCCTGTTACATTACCTTCAACGTGAAACGAACCATCGTTGCTACTCACACAACGAGTTCATCGCTGTGCCTGCATCCAACTTTTATTCTCCGTAAATCACTTGCGGGAAGTACCTATCGCTTATTTCGCAGAAACTCATGAGGACAACGCAGTTAACAATTAAATGACTTTCCTTCCGACCAAACAAGTTCGTCACTGGTTATGAATATGGTAAACTTATTGTTTGAGTGGCATGGCATGCTGAAAATGTCTGCTTAATAAGACTTCAGTAATAAGCATTAAGAAATTAATACCACACTTTTAAAAATGTTATAATATGAACGTTTGTGAAATGATAATTTTTGCATTGCATAACAATCATATAAATAATTTTTTTTAAATTTAATTTCACAAATTTATGATTGTAGGCGGCAGCAATTAATTTTTTTGGACATACTCGAGTATTTCTCGTATTTTTGTTCAATTGCAGTACTCGGCTGAAGCCCATTGGTTCCAGACGTAGAAATTAATTGACGCACGTCTGTTATCGAGTTTTTTCTACAAAATAAACAGCATTCAGAGTTTTTTTCGTTCTCTCATGTTACATAAGTCCTCAAAAAATAAATAACAAATTTATTTCGTTGGTTTTCAGTAGTAATAAATCGAGTTAAAGAAATTGCCTTTCGATAGAAAAGACTTTTTATCACACACAAAAAAAAGGAAGTTTTTAAAAACAATCTGAGGGATTAGAACTTTTCTTTAATAGAAAATTCTCTCTCTCTCTCTATATATATATACTTTATTTTGAGGAAGTAGTTTACTATATAACTACTTAAAAATAATAAATAAAAATAAAAGTTTATCTATTATATATATTATAAGATAAAATTTACTTGATGTCCTTTTGAATATGAAATTAAAAAATAAAAAAAATTAAGAGTTTTTGAATTCGTTTCGGAAAATAGAAAGCTTTTACTCAGATAAATTTTAAACAAAAACTCATTTTTAAAGAAACCTTTTTTTCTCATTTTTTAAAAAGTTTTCTAATAATATTATTTTTATAATGGAAATATATTAGGTTGGAGAAAAAGAAATCATTATTTTTCGATAGATGGCTTAGTGATCGATATCACGTATATCAATTAAACAATTTATATTTGCTCGTTAGAAAGGTGGCACTTCGTACTAAAAAGAAAATTGTTTTCTGTTTTTGTTTGGTCCATTGTTATTTTATAAGGAAATCGGTACATTTTACATTTTTTTTATAAGCCAGGCGGCTAAAATTTTGGTGTTTATTTTACTGTAACAGCCAATCCAATTTTGGTTTCTAGATTTTATTTTATGTTAAAAGATGCACCTCCAAGGCCGGTCGTCGAAAATTTTAAAATATTAGTGACCGGCATGTTTTAACATCGCCCAAGCTAAAAATCGACCATAAAACAGTTTTAAACCAAAAAGCTGGATTCAAAAAAAGCTCGATGTTTGGGTTTAAACAATTATCAGAAAAAAACATGATGGATCAATTTCCATCTGCGAAGCCTTGGCCAAAGATGATAGACCCATTTCTTAAACGGATGGTGACTGGAGATGAGAAATGGATCACATACGATAACCCTGTGCGAAAACGATCGTTCAAAAGCGGTACCTCAAACGGTGGCCAAACCAGGACTAACGGCCAGGAAAGTTCTGTTATGCATTTTGGGACTGGAAAATTATTTATTATGAGTTGCTTCCATATGGCCAAACGCTAAATTCTGATCTCTACTTCAACAACTTTTGACGATAGCGATATTTATAATATTTTCCACCAGGACAACTTAGGCCACACACATCTACAGTGACTCGCCAGAAACTTCGGGAGCTTTTTGGGAAGTTTTAATGCATCCGCCATACAAGCCGGACTTGGCACCAAGCGATTATCATCTTTTTCTTGCATTGCAAAATTTCTTTAATGATAAAAAATTGGCATCTAGGGAATTGTGAAAATCGACTACTAGAGTTTTTGCAAATAGAGACCAGGACTTCTATGAGAGAGGCATTATGAAGTTATCTTTAAAATGGCAACAAATCCTACAACAAAACGGTGCATATTTGACCCAAATCGGACAATCCGAAGCATGTTAAATAAAGTCCTGAAGTTCATATAAAAATAATGGATTTCTTTTTCCCCAACCTAATATTTGCGAAAATCAATTTCGTGAAAATATTATATATATATATATATATATATATTTGCTACACAAAAGCGACACAGAAAATGTGTTAGAATTTAATATGTTATTTTATAATGGAAATATATTTACGAAATTTATTTTTATAATCCAAGCTATTTTATTTTATTTTATGCAATCCAAGCTATTTTATTTTATCCCCTTATCCAAGCTATTTTAAAATATTAGTGATTTTAAGTTCAAGTCCAAATATGTTTTTGAAAAAATTTATGGTTTAAACAATTATCAAAAAATAAATATCTATAAATTGGATGAACCCTACGCATTGTCATATTCTTTAAAAATACTTCATGCCATTCTTTTTAAAATTATTTTCGATTTTTGGCATTTTTAAAAATATTTCATTATTTGCTCTTTTATTATTTATAATATTTTGCCTTAGAAAATAATTTTTTTTTATAGTTAAATATAGTTTTTTATCTGTCATTGATAGCTCTGAATGATCGAATGAGTCATGTATAATTTTATAATTACATTAATAATCATAAAGTATAAACCATAATATAATTTACTGAAAAATAATAAGCTGGGCTCGAGTCCCAGTGGGGCCATGAATGTTTTTTGTGGTTCTGAATCCTTCTTAAATCGTTGGTCCCGGTCTAATACGGCTGTGGAGCATTGGGCGTAAAGGGCTGACAACCCTACCCCGTAAAATGACATCTCCTGTTTCGGAATCTGCCAGTAAGCACAAGGCCATGGTCCAACGTGGACTGTAGTGCCAGGGAGTTAGTTTTTAATAAATAATATAAATAAAATAAAAAATATATACTCACGAGCCAAAACATTATGACCACCCCTACATTTTGCAATGAACTCGCTTGGTTGACGTGGAAGGTCAGGTGGAAGTGGTATTTAACTGGTATTAAGTGGTGGTAATAATCCATGCCAACGGGTTGAAGCTGTGTTCCATCACCAAAGGTCAGACCTCGTGCTTGACAGGTGGTCAATCATGAGTGTTTTGGCTGGGCTTGGCCAGCCAAGTGGGATAAGAAATATAAAATAAACAATTTACTAAAGTACTAATAATTAACTACGATTTTTATGATGATTAACATTTATTATAATGGTTTTAATTGAGTTATCATTAAAATGATGAGCTATTTCAATGATGTTTAATGATGGATTTTTTATTTCGTTCAGTGATTTTAATTATAATTATCATTCAATAAAGAGCTTTTAAGTTTACGGGAGTTTTTAAATTTTTAATGAGCTATAATAAGTTATTTGAATTTTTTGTGGTTATTGGTTTGGCTTTTTTAATTGTTGCATCACTTTAATAAAGAAACACAGATTCATTGCCAAATTCTTACGAAGTTTTCAACTCAGTGTTGATAGTTGATGATCTAAAATATGCTCAGGAATTATTTTATTCTTTCCATAAATAATTTTATACAATAAGCAGGATTTTACAACATGCGATGGACACTGGTTAGCATCACACACACACACACTAGCAAATGTATATAATATATAAGTTATATAAGTTACCATATTTCAATTATTTATATGTTATATATGAATTTACTAATAAATTTTAATAAAGGGAAGCCAATATTTATAAAATAAAGTTAAATATTGCTGAATTAAGGCTCTCTAATTAATGCCAAGGCCTCAATTTAATTCCATTAACGTGTTTCATCAAAAAAAGCGCTATTTGGTTGGTTTACCGCTTTTTCTTGTACACTAGGTTGGTTGGTTTGCCCTCCCATCAACTCCAATAGGTGGGCTGTTCATGATCTAAAGGAGTTCCACTGATGTTCCACTTACACCTTTCTAACTGGTAATGGACCATATAGTCGTGGTACAGGGGTGAGGTGTGGAGAAAAGGAAAATATCTTGGAGAGATAGTCAGACAGCCTATTTTATCCTTAAAAGGCATTCCAGAAGTCATCTCTTTCCATCAACTATCGTCGGTGGGATGTACATGATCTAAATAAGCCCACTGATATACCAACCATACCTTTCTAACTGGTAGTGGGCTACCAGCTATAAGTACAGGGATGAGATCTGTGGAAAAAGAAAGTAAAAGCTGTATATTTATTTCAATTTGTACTTATATTTATTGATATTGCAAATCAAATTACATTTATTAATGAAAAAAATATTCAAATCCATGATATTTACATGGGTGATGCAATAAAAAAGAATTTCGAAAACTGAAAACACTCAGTTTTACAAATAATAATAAACACATAATTTATGTAACTTTTTTTTTCTATATTTTTATATTCGCAAATCTTTTCAGAATTATTAAAGATATAAACCGGGAACAGAAACTATCCTTTTATTTTCTAAAATAACTCCCAAACCACCATCGAGGTAGAAGAATATGGAAAATGCAAATACACGTCGTTATTAATTCATGAGCAGACAAGGATATTGAAGAAGAATATGGGAAGCCACCAACAAGAAAAACTCATATAATAAAGAGTATGCCAAAATATTTTCTTTCGATTATAAGATGCATTCCGTGGTTTGCCAAGAAGATGTTTTGGGTGTTTGGAATATTTTTGTTGGAAGAGCAAAATAAATAAATGACTGGTGTGCTAACTCAGCAGGATCCGAAACTTACAGGAGAAATGTCTTAAGAATTTTACGGGAAACGTCTAATGTAATTCTGGAAAGAAAAAAAAAACTTGAGCAATATCGAGAAAAGATTCACATCGTGCAATATCGTAAATGCCGACGCTGCCTTGGAACTACGTTCTTGTAGAAGAGGATTTATTTAAAATCCATTTAAGGTTCTAAAGATAAGCTCATTTAAAAAGAAGCTTACCGAAAAAGAATTGAATTTTCAAATGTATCAAGAAAATATGTAGCTTTTTGATCATCGTTCCTTTTTTTTTTTTTCTTTGTTTTTGGACATAGCCGTGGAAAGGAGGGGAAAAAAACCAAAAAATAAAATTATGAGATTGTGGGATGTATGAAAATCTGAAATAAAAGGGAATTATTCAACGTATTTATGCATCTGACGAATGCATTCAAAGCAGTTTAGCTGTTTTGTCTGCAGTTTGAAACAGGATAAAAAATGTATGATCAAGAGGGTTGGTATACTCATTTAAATTATTAAAAAGTAGGTCTCTTTTAGAAGTTTTCGGATGTTTTTCCGTACAAAATTTTTTTTTTACATGAATAGGATTAATTCATTAGCATTATTAATTAATAATTATTTTAGCCTTTTTATGCTTCTGTAACTTTAATGAATAATAACTTGCAATTGTAAAAAAGTCAATAAATGACAAATCAGGGGATAAATTAATGAAGGGAAATTATAAATAAAAGTAAATTATTCAACATATTTATATATCTGATGAATGCATTCAAAGCAGTTTAGCTGTTTTGTCTGCGATTTGAAACAGTATAAAAATGTCTGATTAATAGGGTAGGTATACTCAGTTACATTTTCAAAAGAGGGGCTCTTTTAAAAGCTTCCAGTTGACCTTTCGTAAAAAAAAAAAAAAAAAAATAAATAAAACAACATAGTATTACTTAGAGAATTTCTGTTACCAGATTCAAACCACTAAATTTTTTATTATTATACATATATATATATTACATGTTACGTATATTACTCATAGAAATTATTAATTACAGTTTTTATTTGATTATTAATATTTGATTTTTATTATATATATAATTTGTCATAAAAATTACACATTTTAGTTGACAAAAATCATAATCATAAAAATACATTAAATAATAAATCTAAAATAAAAGAAAAAGGAATTCTAAGATTTTTTGATGAATGCATTCAAATGAGATTAGTTATTTTATCTACGAATTAAAATAGGTTAAAAAAATATTTGATCAAGAGTCTTACATATGTTGATTTGTAATTTTTAAGATATAGTTTTTTTTTTTGAAGATAATTGCTGGAATTTCTAAAAATTAACTATATTAAATAAAAGAAACATTGCTTTTGAATAGGAAGTTCTTGATTATTAATAAGAGAATATAAATTTTTACTAGCATTTATCATTGTATTACCATCATATAATACAGAACGTTTTTAAAAGATGTCTGAATAGCAGTCTTTTAGAAGTGAATTAAAATTTTTATACATTGTAATATTTTTAAATTCTTGTTAATGTTATTTTAGGAAATAGATAATTTTTGATATTTTGGTTAATATTTATTTTTACCTAAATGCCTTTCGAAAACATTATATTATTTATTATTTTCATGTTTATATATTTAGCATAGATATTAATAATTAGCATTTTAATTAACATTTTTATTATCCTATCAATTAGTACATACATAACATGAACAATAATTAACAATATTAAAAACTCATTCAGTTCTAATTTGAACTTATATAAAAAAATATTATGAAACCGAACTTTTGATAACAAAGAATTTTGAAAAACGATAAAAATATAATCAACAGAACATCTGGTATTTATGAGAATAATTAAAGAACACTAATCAAAGTTATCAAAGTAATATAGCAAAAAGCAATGATATCTAAAGAATGACGATATCTATGATAAATGAATGAGGAGTGTTTGTAAAAAGCTATTTCAGGTATTTGAATAAAACATATAAAATAAAAGGAGTTCTCAAATTTGTTCCATTTTGTTCCTTTCTGTTGCTCTTAACAATGGAAAATATTCTTCTCTTTTCTAAGTCATTATCGTACTAAATGTCAGAATAAATTTCATGTTTAATACAATTTATGCAAATATGAAGAAGTATTTTTAAACAAAATTAATCTCTCCACAATATTAGATGTCAAAAAAATTTGTTTTTCATTTTGAAACGAAGCGATAAATAATGACTATTTTATGTCCAAAATAAATAAATGTTCGTTTGTTATAGTAGGTCGTGTAAACATTTCATGATTTATTTAATTTTTGAAGCAGATTCTTTATTTTATCTACGGATTAAAATAGGCTAAAAATAGTTGATCAAGTATTTTACAAACGTTGATTTGTAATTTTTAAGATATAGATTTTTTTTTTTGAAGAGAATTGTTGGGATTTCTGAAAATTAACGATATTAAATAAAAGAAGCCTTGCTTTTGAATAGGAAGTTCTAGATTATTAATAAGGGAATTTAAATTTTTACAAGCATTCATCATTATATTACTATTATATAATAATTTTCTAAAAAGATGTCTGATTATTACAATTAGCATTGAATTAAAATTTTAATAGATTGTTATGTTTTCAAATCTTGGTAAAGTTATTTTAGAAAAAAGTTAAATTTTGATAAGAGTTTGGTTGAAATTTATTTTTACCTAGATGCCTTTCAAAAACCATTAGATTATTTAATATTTTCATATGCATATATTTAGCATAGATACTAATAATAAGCATATTAATTATATTTATTATCCTATTAATTCATCCATATCTACCATCAATAATTATTAACAATATTAAAAATCATTCAATTTTTAATTTGAGCTTATATAAAAAACATTTGTATAAAACCGAAATTTGGTTAACAAAGCATTTTGAAAAACTATAAAAGTATAATCAACAGAACTTCTAATATTTTTGAGAATATAAGAGTATATAATTACAGAAACTAATCAACGTTATCAAAATAATATAACAAAAAGTAATGATATCTATAGAAGAATTTTATTTTTGATAAATGATATCTGAAGAGTATTTTTAAAAAGCTAATCATATACATATATTTAGGTATTTGAATAAAACATAAAATAAAAGCAGTCTTCAAATTTGTTCCTTTTTGTCCCTTTCCGTTCCTTTCTTAACAATAGAAAATATCACTTCTGAATCATTATCATTTTAAATGTCATGATAAATTTCATGTTTAATACAATTTATGCAAATATGAGAAGAAGTATTCTTAAGCAAAATTAATCTATCCACAATATTAGACTGCAAAATAATTTGTTTTTCTGTGTTGCAGTGAAGCGGTAAATAACGACTATTTTATGTATAAAATAAATAAATGTTTTATTGTTATACGATATGTAAACATTGCATTGGTTTATTTGTTTATTTTTAAAAATTGTATTTGATATTGTACTAGATAAGCGAAGTTATAAATAAATAAATTATTGTGAACCTGTGAATTGATAGTTGAAAAATTAAAGACACTTTTTTTATGAATATGACTCTTATATGACTCTTATAATATAGTAATTTTATATATGAATTTAGATAATAATTATAATGCAATAATTAAGATACAAATTATGATATAATAATTAATAAGAATTAAGATACTAATTATGACATAATAATTAGTTATTTTAATTCGGCAAATAAAAAGACAAAAGATCATTATTACAAAGAAATAAAAGAGTAATAAGTATTTTTGAAATTCACGATAATTCAAGTTATTCTAGTTTTTGTAAAAAGTTATTTCAGGTATTTGAATAAAACATATAAAATGAAGCAGTCCTCAAATTTGTTAATTTTTGTCCCTTTCCGTTGCTCTTAACATTAGAAAACATCCTTCCTCCTCCTAAGTCATTATCGTTTTAACTGTCATAATAAATTTCATGTTTAATACAATTTATGCAAACATCAGTAGAAGAAGTATTTTTAAGCAAAATTCCACACTATTAGATGGCAGAAATATGTCTTTTTCATTTTTGAATCAAAGCGATAAATAATAGTTTTTGCATACCGTACGTTAGTTACCGTAGGACGTCCGTTAGCTTTTTCTCCCTAACGCGCATGCTCAGTAGGAAACTGAGCATGCGCGTTAGGGAGAAAAAGCTAACGGACGTCCTACGGTAACTAACGTACGGTATGCAAAAACTCTCTAATAACTGTTTTATGTCTAAAATAAATAAATGTTTGATTGTTATTTATATATATAGTTTGATTGTTATTTTTATTTATAGTTAAATAAATGTAAATATTGCATGATTTATTTAATTTTTGAAGCAGATTAGTTAGTTTATCTAGATTAAAATAGGCTAAAAAGAGCTGGTCGACAGTCTTATGTATGTTGATTTGTAATTTTTAAGATATAGATTTTTTTTTTGAAGAAATGGTTAGGATAT
Organism: Caerostris darwini; assembly: GCA_021605075.1. Classification (NCBI taxonomy): domain Eukaryota; kingdom Metazoa; phylum Arthropoda; class Arachnida; order Araneae; family Araneidae; genus Caerostris; species Caerostris darwini. Next base: position 39,728 of record BPLQ01013206.1, read on the forward strand.
CTGAAAATTAACAATATTAAATAAAAGAAGCATTACTTTTGAATCGGAAAACCTTTATTATTAATAAAGGAATATAAATGTTTTCTAGCATTCATCATTATATTTCTATCATACAATAATTTTCTAAAAAGAATGTCTTATTTTTACAATTAGCATTGAATTAAAATTTTAATAGATTTCACCAAGATTTGAAAAAAATTACAGTTATTTTAGAAAAAAAGTTAATTTTTCATGATATTTTGTTCGAAATTTATTTTTACCTAGATATTTTTCATGACCATTATATTAATTATTATTTATATATTTGGCATAGATTTTAATAATTAGCATTTTATTTAATATTTTTATTATGTTACTAATTCATGCATATCTACTATAAATAATAATTAACAATATTAAAATCTCATTCAATTTCTAATTTGAACTTATATTAAAATTTCAAGCTTATACTCGTAAAAAAAAAAACTATTTAAATATTTTTTTTTAGTTGACTTAGATTGATTTCGTTTTAATTTGTATTAACTATGCTTTGAAACCATTTTCCAAAGTCCACACTCCACAATTTGAGAACCACTGATGTTAAACAACGACATCAACATCATCTTCTTTCTTAACACACTGATGAAAAACAGGACATTAGAGAAACGAACAATAAAAGCTACTTTTTTATAAATATGACATGGCAATAATATAGTGAATTTATATAATAATTGTGATATATTAATTAAGATACTAATTATGATATAATTAGTTTAGATTTCAATTCGTTAAATTAAAGGATAACAGATAATTATTACAAAAAATAAAAGAGTAATGAAGAAATTGAATTTTTTTTGAAATTGAAGACAATTAAAGCTTGTCCTCGTAAAAAAATTTGAATAATTTATATTTTTTCTTAATTGACTTAGGGAGATTTCGTTTTTGTACTAACTGGGCCAAGATCGCCTTTTCCGAAGTCCACACTCCTTAATTTGAGAATCACAGATGTCGTTAAACAACAACATCAACATCAGCATCTTCTTTCTTATCACACTGATGAAAAAACAGGACATCAAAGAAACGAATGCCACTCTTAAGATATAAAACCCAGTGATTAAGAGAGCTACTGATGAAGATAAGGGAAAAAACACACACTGTGTTTTATGTACCTCGTGATATCTTTGACTTCAGATTGCCTATTAATTTATCACGATCATTAATAAGACACTTTGAAGCATGTTGCAATTTTTTTTGTTTATTATTAATTAATTAATTTTCTGAGTCAATGTCATGGCGTGACGTATTTTACCTTAAATTGATGAAAATAATCAAATTAGTTGTTCATTTATCGAAAGTGTTACTCAACTTGATAAGGTTTTGACCAGGATCGTTGCTAGTACTTGGGGTTTTCTCTGAAATGCCTTTGATTATCTTCGGATTAGTTGTTTAATTTTTGTTTCAAAAATTATGGAAACACTTGGGGTTTTTTTAATTCTTGATAAAGATTTAGATACATAAAATATATATTATAAAACGATATAACATGCGGGCTGAAAAATTCCTAGACTGACGCATAGATGGCACTACTAGAATTAAATCCATATGATTTTTAGTTAGCCCTCACCTTCAAAAGACACGCGTATACATTTGACAGCTGTTGCACTATTAGTGTGCGAGTTATAGCATTTTTAGTGAAGTAACTTTTGTTAGTTTGAAAAAATGGATAAAAAGGAATTTCGTGTGTTTAATAAAGCATTGCTTTTTGGCGAAAAAAATACTATTGAACCAAAGGCTTGCCTTGATAAACATTAATCGGACTTTGCACCAGGAAAATCAATCGTAGAGAAGTGGTTTGCTAAATGTAAACGAGGCGAAATGAGCACCGAAGACGCAGTGGACGCCCCAAAGAGGCTGTTACCGACCAAAACATCAAAAAAGTCCACAAAACAATAAAACCGTAAAGTAATAATTTGATTTTAAAGTGATAATGATTTCTGATAATCGTCAAGTGAAGTTGACTGAGATAGCTAAAGATATCAAAGGAACGTGTTGCACATATCGTGAAGGAATATTTGGATATGCGAAAGCTCTGTTCAAAGTGGACTCACAATCGACCCAGAACAACAACGAATGGATGATTCTAAGCAGTGTTTGGAGCTGTTCAATCGTAATGAACCCCAATTTTTTGCATCGATATGTGACAATGGATGAAACATGGCTCCATCATTTCACACCGGAGTCCAATCGACAGTCAGCCGAGTGGACTGCACGTGATGAACACTAAAAATGCTATAACTCGCATACTAATAGTGCAACAGCTGTCAAATTTATACACGTGTCTTTTGAAGGTTAGGTGCTAACTAAAAATCATATGGATTTAATACTAGTAGCGCTATTTATGTGTCAGCCTACGAACTTTTCTGCCCACATGTTATATATGTGTGTGTATATATATATATATATATATATCTATCTATCTATCTATCTATATATATAATGTTTATGTTTATGTATGTACTGTCGAATGTTATATATTATGAATGTAATTTGTTTTTCGATCCAGTCAACAGATTCATTTATTACACTTATTACGTGATTACCATATTATTATTACCATATTATTAAGTTTTAGCTGTTTCTTAAAGCATCAATTTCTTGCCTTTTTATAATTGATTAACAACATTTCTGTATACGAGCCCTGCCCGATTCTTTATTTCAAAACCTCTGCAATACGCTAACCAAAACACTTTTAATTATTTGTCGTTGATTTCATTTACTGTGATTTCCCAGACGCTTTGCAAGTTACGCAGCTCTTGGACATAGTGCCTCCCAAAACTAGACCCCGAATTCTTTTAATTCCTGTAAATTTTCATGCTATTAAGATAAACAAAAAAAAAAATCCATTATTTTTCTGTTATCGGTTAAATCCACTTTGCTTTCTATTTCAGCTAACTTCGTGTCTTCTTTTTGGTCTACTTTTAAGGACTTTACGGATAACTGTTGAGTGGTGGGAGGAGTATCGTATGGTACAAAAACCGAAAAACTCCCACCAGTCAGCCTGACTATCGATGCGAGACACATTGTTATAATCTCCACCTGAAACAGTGACTGCAACAATGGCACCTGCTGTTTCCAACCTCAAACCCTTGCTGTTGTTGTTGTTAACTAATCCTCAGTGTCCTGCAGTGTGGGATGGGCATCCCATGAGTGATCTACTCATGGATGGAGGGAAAGGGGCAGTTTCTGTTGTGACGGAACATCCGTAGGTAGAAGTCTGACTTTTGCTCCGGGACGCTCTTACAGTCATATGAGACCGGCACCTACGGCTTAAAGTGGATTCCGAACCACTACAAACATCCATGACACCACCGGGACTCGAACTCGAAACCTGTGGTACAGAGCGCTATACATTCGACCATTCAGGTCCCACCTCAGACCCTTTGTACGCTAGCTGCAGGCGTTGTCACGAGTTTGAAATACATGTTTACGATTCACGAGATTATGAGTCTAGAGAACGAAACTTTATGAGTCCAGTGTACGAGTCACGAGTTCACGAGTTCACGAGTCTGAAGTACATGTGTACGAATCATTTCACGAGTCTGAAGTACATGTGTACGAATCATGAGTTTGTCACATACGAATCATGAGTTTGCAATACATGTGTACGACTCACGAGATTAGGAGTCTAGAAAACAAAACATTATGAGTCCAGTGTACGAGTCACGAGTTTAAGAATCTGAAGTACATTTGTATGAGTCACGAATTCATGAGTCTGAAATACATGTGTACGAATCATGAGTTCACGAGTTTGAAGTACATGTGTACGAGTTCAGGAGACTGATGTACACATGTACGAATCATAAGTTCGAGTCTAAAATACATGTGTACGAATCAGGAGTTCGTATCTGAAGTACGTGTGTACGAGTGACGAGTTCAAGAGTCTGAAGTACGTGTGTACGAATCACGAATTCGAAAAGTACATTGTACGAATCATGTGTTCGAGTCCGAAATACAAATGTACGAATCAGGAGTTCGAATCTGAAGTACGTGTGTACGAGTCACGAGTTTACGAATCTGAAGTGCATGCGTTCGAGTCACGAGTCTGAAGTACATATGTCAAACTTGAAGCCTAGCAGTTGAAAAAAAATGCTTTTCATATTAAAATCAGTCTGTACAATTTCACCTTCAAACCGTCCGGTTATGAGATCTGCAACCTGTAGAGTCGCCCTTCTTTTCCCGCCAAGAAGCAAGCGGTCTCGTGATCCGTCCTTAATTACCTTCAAAGACACGTGCGCCGTCAATTCATTTGTCAGAAGTGCGGGGGCGGAAAGGAAGAAAGTGTGACGCGAGTAAATATCCCTTAATAACGTTTTATGACCGCCCCAGTGAGGGAGTGCATTTGTCATTCCGTTTCGCGCCTCTTTAAGTGAATTTGCACCCCCTTCACCCCCTTCCCGCCAATTCTTCCTTTCGACTCGCATTTTGGCTCGTTTTGAGGTTTTAATTACGCCAAAGCTGTCGCCCTTTTCATAAAGGGCCCGAGACGAATGGCGAATTTGACAGCCGTCGGGGGCAATTTGGGTCAGGGGAATATTAATATTGAAGGTCTATTTTCGCCAAATGCGTGTTTGTGTTTGCGTGTGCTAGGGTAACACAAAAATAGATTTGGCGAATACAGACTGGCTCACATAATTTATAAGAAAAAAAATGAATTAAAAAAATGAATCGCGTTTTGTTTCGAACCTGTTGAAATGAAGCAATAAATAATAACTTGTTTCATATCTAAAATATTTAATTATTTTATTGCCAAGACTTCTAAGCATTATGCGGCACTTTTTTAAAATCGCTTTTTCATCACACAATAAAAATTAGATAAGCGAATATATTAATAAATATTTATTCATAACTTTTTACTTGATAATAGCATAAAAAAACTTAAATAAGTTGAGAAAATAGAGTTTTATATAATGTAATAGAGTTTTGAGTTCAAATTATTCGGACAAGAATTCCCCATTACCCGTCTCCCGATGCTCCGATGATAGTCATATGGATGCCTAAGCTTTCCCAGAGAAGAGGTTGGGAGAACGAGTTTAAAACTTCACAATGGTTTTGATAAATTTTCAATGCTGCCTGAGAAAAGAAAGATATTCAATCAGATCAGAAATGATACTATCAGACCAGACCTCTTAATGAAAAGCATACAAAATGTGGAGACATGAGAAAATCGGAATGAATTTAATAATGACCAATGCTAGATCTGAAGATCTGAAGAAAATGCTGCCTTGAACAGACAGGAATCTAAATAAAAGAGTTTATAAGTTTTATTTTTTGAAACTGTATAATGTCGGGTTATATGTGCTGGTAATTGTATATAAACCTATATCAGGAATACGTTGCTAGATGTGTATTTGACTTCGATCAAGTCATCTAGGGAGAAGAAATAACATTTCTATAACATCTTCAGGATACGTATACCTTGATAAAAGTTATCCTCAGGATGCTATAATTTTCCTTAGCGTTTCTAATTTATTATGGAATTCCTGGACTACTTCCTTTCACACTCTGTCATTGTATATTTTGTGCAAATATTTATATTTTTTAAAAAACAATATTGAGAAATAGATATTTGCAGCTGTGTAGGAACATATAACGAACATCTTTTTAAAGTGTTAATTTTAAAGTTAATGGAGTTAAAAAAAAAAAATCAGTATGCACTGTTGGTTGCAAACTGCAACCAACAGTGCAAACTGATAACTACACAAACTTGGTTGCACCTATAAATAAATAAGCTCAAAATAAATAATTACATGCTTATGAAATTAATAAACAACAATAAATGAAAGTTTTTTTTATTTCCATAGGAATAAAGATAAACACTAATGTATAATATTTCAACAGAAAATTTTATTGCTAAATTACCAGAAAAGTGTATAAGAAATCTAGTCTGATCAAAAAGTTTAAAATGAAAGAGAACAATTTTTTTTTCATTGTTTTTAATTTTTTGCTGTTAATTTCCATTTTTACTGTTCCTAAATTTTAATATAATAAATGAATTTTAAATTAATTACTTAGTTGAATTATTCTTAATATAATTTTTTTACTGCTTCTAATGTTTTATTTTACTTATTATTAGACCATATGAAAATAAAATGCAATTTTTCATATATGAAATTAAAAATAAAATTTTTGACAAAGCAAAAGCTTAAAAATGAGTGATCAAAACATGAGTTATCTATAATTTTATCTGTTAAATAACTTTTATTTCAGATCGTTATATTAATCACAAAAAATAATTTGAAATACATTTTTCTATTCAATTTTCTTCAAGATCCATTTTTGAATCTATCGAAATTTTAACCAATTCGAATTTGTCATAAAAAAGTACGAAATGAAAACCAAAAATAAGGGAATTTTATCTATTTGAAATTAAAAATAAAATGTTAAACAAAACCAAAATAAAAAAAATGGAACCAAAGGATAAGTTTTCGATAATTTTATCTGTTAAATAATTTTTATTTTAGATTGTTATATTAATCTAAAAAAAAAAAAATAAATAAAAATACATTTTTCTATTCGATTTCTCCAAGATCCATTTTTGAATCAATCAGTAAACGAATCAAACGATTCGAATTTTTCATAAAAAAAGAACGAAATGGAAACCAAATATAGGGGACGGGGGGAATCCTTAAATGAAACAATAGAGGTTGATCCCTAAAGTTAGACGACAGAAGATTTCCGGAATATATCAATATATTAAATAATTATTTAATTGAATTATTTTTAATGTAATTTGTTTGCAGTTTCATTATTAATAATAAGGAAAATAAAACATTAGTTTATTTATGTTTTTGAACATTAGTTATAACTCATGTTTCGATTTCACATTTAAATAAAATTATTGTATTATTTCCCTTATTATTTGGCCATCTGAAAATAAAAAAGCAAATTTCCATATATGAAATTAAAAATAAAATGCTAAACAAAAAAAATAAATAAATAATTTATCAAAGCATTAGTTATCTATAACTTTATCTGTTAAATAACTGTCCTTCCAGATTGTTATATTAATAACAAAAAATAATTTAAAATTCATTTTTCTATTCGATTTCTTCAAGATTTGCAATTTTTGAATCAATCAGTAAACAAGTCAAACGGTTCGAATTTGTCATAAAAAGTAGAAAATGGAAACCAAAAAATAGGGGAAATAAAAAATTTTTAAATGAAAAAATAGAGGTTAATCCTTAAAGAAAGACGACAGAAGATTTCTGGTATTTAAATAATTACATAATTGAATTATTTTTTATGTAATTTTTTTAATTTTTCTTATGCTTTATTTTCCTTATTATTATGCCATCTGAAAATACAAATGCAATTTTCCCTATATGAAATTAAAAATCAAATTTTAAGCAAAAAGGAAAAATATAATTTAAAATAAATTTTTCTATTCGATTTTCTTCAAACTTCCAATTTTTGAATCAATCAGTGAACGAATCAAACGTTTCGAATTTGTCATAAAAAAGTACGAAATGGAAACCAAAAATAGGGGGAAAAAGGAGAAAATCCTTAAATGAAAAAATAGAGGTTGATCCCTAAAGATAGACGACAGAAGATTTCCGGAATATATCTTTAAACGCTATCCCTCCTGGAAGAAGTGTGATAATTTTTTTCCCTTTTTTTTTTATCCCTTCGTTTATCTATCTCTATCAATCTGCTCATCTGTATGGAACTTTCTGCCGTGCAGGAAGAAGAAAAATGTTAAATAAAATAAAAGTTTCTATAAATCCGAGCAAAGGAATCTTGGAGTTAAAAAAAAAAATGGCGGCAGGAAAAAAAAAGAACAATTCTGAAGTGAGAACTGGCCCTAGAAACGTTCTATGAGATGGGAGAAACGTATAGATAGATCTATATATATAGATATAAAAGAGGCAGAAGATAGAAGGCCATGGTAAATGACGAGTGAAGAAGTGTTCTACGAAAAACGGCTCAAAGCTAACGATTACTATCACGATCTATTTCCTGAATGAGCTAAATTTTTTTCCCTTCTTTTTTTTCCAGATATGTTTCACCTCGCATTCAATATACTCTCGCCCCAGGTCGTCACACTAATTTTTTTTTTATCTCTGATGCTCCTGTTGGAGGATAAGTACCATGAAAATGGCAGCCTTAATGTTCGATTAAAACGGAATGGCCCCGGATTGGGTGATCGTTCGAATGTTTTTGCGCGTATCGAATACTTGTCGCAGCACGGAAAATCGTCTGTTTTTTTTTCCCCCTTCCGAATAACAGTGAGGTGATGGATGGATGAAACGTGTTGAGTTGTCTGTTTTCGTGTTGTGGGTATCAAATCGAATGGAGGGTTATCGATGAAATTATAAAGAGATTTTTCTTCAAGAACCGATTAAACATTTTTTAAAAAAATTTTTAACTTTCATAATAATAAAATTAAGAAAAAACGTTACTTAATACATGGAGGGTTGGTGAAACAAGAAAAATTCCTAATTTAGTTAGAAATCCTAACAATTCTTCAGACATTTTTAAAGAATATTTTAATATTTTTTGTAACTGTTGTTAAGCTTCGGCCATACTAGACCTATAACTGCTTCAAGAAAAGGGCACTTTCAGGCTTATGGGAACATTTTAATATTTATTTACAATCATGATATATATATATATGTAATGTACAGAGCTATATTTATAACAAATTGTTTTATACAAAAAAATGAAAAATAAAGATTTAAATTTGATTTACAAATGAATTGGAGTTTCATTCCAAGGACAGAGATTTTTCGGAGTTTTCGAGTCTACGACAAATCTAATCCACTCGGTCTACGACAGACCTTATTTATCACATGACATGATACACGAAATTATAAGGGGTTCATTTTGTAAACAGGTGGAACCTCCAGCCTGTTCAATCACTTTCAGAAAAAGAGAAAACAACACTTCTTGTCGACTCGTCGCATAACACTCTTCCTCTCCTTCTCCAAAAACCTCCGTTAAGATGGCGAATCAGCTTCCCTCACTTCTTATTGGAGTGGACACTTCCTATCACGATGCAACAATTCATGGTGTAGTCCATATTCCATCTGTAATTGTTCGCACAGACAACCGCTAATTTCATGCGATCTCATTATCCATGACGCTGATTACCTGCTATCGGATTTGATTGACAGGTTGTTTTCATTAGTACAAAACACTAATTGCATGTAATATAAATATCCACGATACTGCTAATCTGCTGTCAGTTTTGTGGGATAGATTGTTATTATTCACTTGTTAAAGAACATACATTGTTTTCCCCTGGGAACAGAAAAGCTATATCTTTTCCCGTGGGAAAAATGCTGCACTGTATTTATGCAAGCATTTTTATATTGTATGTCTATGATAGGGTTATATTAGTTTCTTCTATATAAAACTCAGAAATTTTTTAAATAATTATTGTAATTGTTATAATAATAATAAATATTAGTCTTTTCTTAACACATAAAAGGTTGAAAAAGCAATACATAATCCCAATTTCTATAAAAATCTTAACATTTTTCTACTTCTCTTAAATATATTTACGTAAGTACTTGTTAGTGTTATATTACTTGTTTATATTATTATTATAATAGTTTCTTCTATATAGAAGTGCGGCCTGATGGCTAATAGGCTAGAGCTCTGGCCTTTACCAAAAACTTCAGATTCGAAACCTGGCTGTGGCATGAATGTTTGTTAGTGGTTTGGAGTCCGCATTAAACTGAAGGTCATGGTCTAATTAGCCGAAAGTGTGCACAAAATGACCACAGAGCGACAAATCAAGCCTAATCTATATAGCAGCAGAAAGACATTGAAATATTTATTGTAACTTTTATAATAATATTAAATATTAAAAATATTTTTTCTTAACATGTATATGAATTATGAGGCAACACAAATTCTTAATTTCTTTAGGATAATTTAATCTATTCAAGTTTTCATCTATAAACGAGGAATATTCTTAATACTTCTTTTAATGGTATTAACATAGACAAACATTCTTTTAAAATGAATGTTACTGATAATATTTAAATACGACTTTAAATAATCATTTTATAATTTTTATATTTGACGGAATATATTTAAATATTATATTGATATAAATAATAAATAAAATTATTTTAAATAAAATTTATTCTTTTTTATTTCAATATTAGTGTTATGACTCTTTCTAGAGCAGGGGTGGCCAACCCAAATGATCTTGCGGGCCCCTTTGGAAATGCGTCCTAATCCGGGCTGCATGTAAAATTATAGATCTCCATATTAGATTTAGGCCCACTGTAGACATTTTTTTTGGAATGAGAAATTGAAACATAATGAGTTATTATTATTGTGTACTATGAGTTATTACTATCATTCTTGAATGTAAACATATATCATATAATAATAATGATACTAAACGCACATTGTAAAGAAATATATAACATTAAAAATGAAATATAAAAAATATATAAATATAAATGAAATAAAATGATGAAATTATGAAAAATATTTATTTTACTAAGTGCGATATTTGTTTGCGCAAGAATATTATTTTAAAATCAATGTTAATTTTTTTCTCATCATTTCGACAGTTAATTTTGGAATATATGGATGCACACATAATGAATTTTTTTAATATATTGGTTTTCACTACTTTGGGCATTGTAAAGTAAATATGTTTTGTAAAATTATCATAAATCTCAAAGGGAAAGACGTTAATGCCCTGTTGTGGATGATGAAAATACTACATTAATGGTGAGAAAGTAATTTATAATTATTAATTAATGTGAGAAAGGAATAAAGGATGTAACTTATTCATAAAGAATAATTCAAATATTCTTTATGAATAATTCATAAAGAATATTTGAATTCTATACACATTATGCAAAGAGGGATCAAATATGTGTTGCGTTTTTAATTTACTGATTTTTTTAAAATTTAATTTACTTTATTCATTTGATTAAAAATGACTTATCAATCGGACACAGAGAAATCAATGCTTTTCCTACAAGTCTTAAAAAATAAGAATACTACAGTGCCCAAAAAGTAAGACCAATTATTTATTTTTTCAAAAACTCTTTATTTATTCTTTCAAATTTATTTCATCGCCTTCAAAGTGATCCCTTCCGGACACAATACACTTATGCCAACTTTTTTTCCAATCCTCAATGCATGCTAAAAAGTCATCGGAAGGGATGGCTTTCAAAGCGCGTAGCGATTCACGTTGAATTTCTTCATTCGACTCAAAATGGACTCCCCGGAATGGTCTTTTGAGTTTAGGGAATAGCCAGAAGTCGCACGGTGTGAATACGGTGGTTGTGGAACGATATGGGTTTCATTTTTGGGCGAAAAGGTCATGAAGAATCAATGCAGTGTGAAGTGGCGCATTCAGTGTTTTCGTTACCAATCGAGATTTGACGCGTTTGAAGCCCAAAATGGAATTGACAGGTCCTTTTGAAATTCCAACATCAACATTAAGGTGTATAATTGTAAATCGACGGTTTGCAAGCACTAAATCTTAAATTTTTTGGACGTGAGCTTCGTCGGTTGAAGTTGAGGGTCGACCAGAGGTCTCTTTGTCTGCAATGCGTTCTCTGCCTTCTTTGAACTGTTTATACCACTTCCGATATATGAATGCTCACCGAATGCCTTCTGCAACGTTCTATACGTTTCCGCAAATAAAATGTGATGCAAGTTCTTTGCTCAATGAATTCAGACATTTGAAAAATCGCCGAAATTAGTTTTAGCGTCTCATAAAGCTAAGCGTAACTCAAACACTAATGAATATTTTGACGTGAAATTGCAGACAGATGTCAAGGACAGTGGTGCCAGCAACCTAAAAAAGAAAAACAATGAAATTCCATAAGTCCCAGGAATTTTAAATTTAAAATGGATCTTACTTTTTGGACACAGTAGTATAAAGTTGCCGAACTAAATAAACATAATTTATTCCTGATATTTCTGAGAAGTTTTAAATGGAACATGTCTTTCTAAAAATGCTTTCAAAAATAATTGAAAGTACATAAATAGACACAAATTTAAGCTATTATTTTATAAAAATATCAAACAGACCAAAGTACTTAATCCCTTTATGCAGTTCTCAAAGAGTTAGCAGAAATTCATAGAAGTATTTAAAATTAATTTCGAAATAATAATAATTACTTGCTATCAACATCTGTTGTTTAAGAATTTACTTGTTGTGTAGAAATTCAGCGCAAAAAAATACCTTTCAATTTTAATGCTCAGTTCTAAGTGGATATTTTAACTTTCAGTTTCTGCAATAATTCGAATTTCAAGAAAATAAAAAAAGAGATTCATTTACTTAGTAAAATTTATGAATTCATGAATGTAAAATTGAATTTCAAATTTAATGGGATTAACATGCTTTTAAGAGTTATATTTAGAAGCACATGAGTAAATAAGCTAAATTAAAATGGAATCAGCAGTATTTTAAGTTTCGCTTAATTATTTGTAGTTATTGGTATTTATTATATTAAATTTTCAATTATCTTATTTGCTGATTTCTAAGATGCCCTTTAACGCTGTTTAAAATAAGGTACAATGATTTACATAAATATTGTGCGATGTTGTTCCTCAAATATATAAATTTAATTGGTATAGATGTGAGTAACATTTATATTGGTCGATATTTATTTTCAAAAATTATTACACATTTCAGATGCATTAATATAATTTATCTTTTCAATTTAAATAACGATAAGCCTGTTAATAAAACTTGAATTCAGAGATAATTAAAATAATTCTTTAAATTTGTATTGAAAACTTTATTTGTACTAAAATTACTTAGTAAAATATATATTTCTCTCATAGAAATTATACTAACCAGAAGTGTAAAATATTTATATTTTAGAGCATTCAAAGACAAAAAAAAATCATTAATTTTATGAATTTAAATAAAAAAAAAATAATTAATAAATATTTAACTTAATTTTATAAACTAAATTATTAAAAATTCATTTAATTTTATTACATTTAAATCCAAAAATTATTGATTAATACAATAAATTATAATTTTTCTTTTACTGATAAAATTAATATTATTGATTAATATAATAATATTTATTTAATTTATGATTACCAATAGAAAAAAAATAAATACAATTATCAGTATGCATTTATTGTATTGGTGTTCTAAATAAGTATTGGATTTCATGTAAGAGAATTGTAGAATTAGCCACACAGGCTAAACATGGAACATTGGCTAATAAAGCAACTTTTTTTATTAGCCAATGTGGACTGTCCAACACTTTTCATTACTTCTTCAAAGGTGCAAAAGCCCATTAGTGAGCCAGGCTTTCTGCCTTCTGGAAGATTCCGAAACATGAGATGTTGTTTTCGTTTTATGGGATAGGTTTGTCAGTCTACACTGTATAGTCATATTAGACAGGGACCTATGGTTTAAAGTATATTTCGAACTACACTCATGTCCATAAATTAAGGATAATGAAGTTCAGGCAAAGAAAGAGACAGAAGCAAAACAAATTTGACTTATTTGAAAGTCTATTTATTAAACAAAAGGTAAAGAGCAAAAAAGATGCTATATGTTTGGCATAATTAATAAAAATTGTGATTTTTACTCCCTGGAGCAAATTTCAAAAAAAAGAACCTATTTACAAAAAGCCGTATAACATGGTTAGTATGATGGTTAATATGGAGCATGTCTCCCGGACGATGCAATACAGGCCTTACAACGCCTAGGCATGCTGAGTATGAAATTATCAAACTGATCTTGGGGAATATTACACCATTCATCAAGCAATGCCCTCCGAAGTTCCGGTTGACAGGTGGGAGGGGGGTGACGGGCTGAAATTGTTCGCCAAGCATATCCCACACATGCTCTATTGGATTCAAGTCCGGTGAGTATGCTGGCCAATCCATACGAGTGATATCCTCCAATTGAAGGCATTCTTCTTCAATGTTTGCGCGATGAGGACGGGCGTTGTCATCCATAAACAGAAATTCAGCACCCATGGCGCCCCGAAACAAACATACATGTTGTTCCAGAATGAACAATGAATGGTCTGTCATCGTTACACTCTGAACATGCAGGTCAGTTCTGGAATCAAGAATAATTCCTCCCCAAACGAGCCATCCTGCACCACCGTAACGATGTCGTTCAATGGTGTTCTCTTGGTGGTAACGGGTACCTGGCGCTCTCCATATGAAAGTCCGGCAAGAATCAGACTGCAATCTAAACCTGGACTCGTCGGAAAACATCACACAAGACCACTGTTGCGGTGTCCACAATGCATGCTCTCTACTCCAGGTTAATCGCAGGCGACAGTGAGTTGCGGTAAGTGGAACACATCTGACAGGCCTACGAGCATATAGACCAATGTGCCCTAAGCGTCTGTACACGATTTGCCTTGAAACTGTCGTACCTGTAGCGGAAGAGAGCTGACGAGACAGGTCTGATGCTGTGCTCCGTCTGTTTCTTTTGGCAGTAACTGCTAAATACCGGTCCTCATTCGGCGTTGTAACTCGGGGGCGACCTGTGATGTAACATCTACTCACATTACCATCATCTTGGAGTCGTTGCCAAAGCCTGGAGATGACACTCTGGGCGATTCCAAGTTCCTCGGATACTTCCAGCTGGGCACGTCCACATTCTAGTCGTCCGATAATTCTACCACGTAAAAAATCATCCAAATGCTTCCTTTGTGCCATAACTATGCGGTTATTGCACTGAAAGGCTTTTAAAGCGCTTGTGAACAATTTTACTTCTTTGCCACCATTCCTTATATACCCCTCTCTTATACTCTCGTCATTGTGACGTACTATCAGCGCCATCTGGTGGTTTCCTGTAATTTGCATATTCTTCTTAAAGTGTGTGTGATACTTCTACAGGTGAAATTTTTATTTTAGAGTTCAATTTCTGTGTGATTCTAAATTATCCTTAATTTATGGACATGAGTGTAGGTTATATTCATATATACGTATATAAATAAAATACTTATAAATGTTTATATATATATATAGAGAGAGAGAGAGAGAGATACAGATGGACAACAATACATTTTTGTTACACTTCATTGTGCATTAATCTTAGCTTTCGGTTAATCTTAATAGTTAGCGACCCAAATGAAAAGTGAATAGGCGAAGAGACGTCGGTTATAGAAGTTCTTTCGGTTATAGAGTTTCGAACCTAGCTTCCTTAGTTTGGAGGCCTAACACTAGGCTATTATTATCTCAGTTAGTACATTTTTAAAGCTACGAAATATTTAACTATGCTACCATAACAATAAAATAAGCCTGAATATATCTCTGAGTTATTTTTTATATATCATTAACAAAAATTTTGAAGATCAAAAGAATTCATAACATCCTATGCTCTACACACTATCACAAAGAAACTATCACAGGAGAAAGCATGGTTACACAACTACATATGTGGCTAACATTTCAAGGATCTACTTTGCGATTCTTTTTTTTTTTTTTTTTCTTTCTAATGCAGCTGGCAAACACAGACAGCTTGGTCTTTGGATGCCTTAAGGCAAGTGCTGCACAGACGTACTCACTTTGCATTACCCAGGGGGTACGTGTAACTTGAAGATAAGCCACGGATGAGGAGTCACAATGCCCCC
The DNA here is from genome assembly GCA_021605075.1 of Caerostris darwini. NCBI lineage: Eukaryota > Metazoa > Arthropoda > Arachnida > Araneae > Araneidae > Caerostris > Caerostris darwini. The sequence goes on from BPLQ01013206.1 coordinate 55,312, forward strand.
GAAACGCTCTACGATCCTATCAGGACTGGGACCTACGGCTTAAAGTGAATTCCGAACCACTACAAACAACCATGGCACTATCGGGACTCGAACCCGCAACCTGTAGTACCGAGCGCCAGAGCGCTAGCCACTTGGCCATTCAGGCCCATACTTTGCGATTCTCTCTAACCAAAATAGGATTTAAGGTTTCGTTAATGATGTTCTTCCTAATGAATGTTCAAGATGAATGAAAATATCACTGTAAGTTATTGTAAATCTAATAAGAAAATGATTAAGTAAAAGACGTATTAGTAAAGTTGTTGTTGTTCAAATGCAGCTGACAATACAGAGAGAGTTCGTCTTTATAATATAAGCAAGGGCTGCATTGCTTTTACTCTTTTTGCACTACCCAGGGAGCATGTGTAGGTTGCAGATGCACTTCGGAAGCGGAGTAACACTAACCCTGCAACGCTCTACGATCCTATTAGGACCAGGACCTACGGTTTAAAGGGGATTCCGAACCACTACAAACATTCATGACACCACCGGCAAAAAAACCGAACCCGAAACCTGTGGTACCGAGTGCCAGAACGCCAGGGACTCAGCCATCAGGCCCTCTTATTAGTAAAGTAATTGTCTTAATTTAACAAAACGATCCATTATAACACAATTTATACCATCACCATTGAAAAATTAAAATTTATTCTACGACATTTATAACGACACATTCTAGCAAAGACAAACATCCAGGAAATTGTAACATGCATTTAGAATCTATTTTGATTTCAAAGATAGGAATTTGTTCATCAAGTATTCTGTGGTGTAAGAAAAACCATATTCAATGTCAATATTCAATGCCATCAGAGTAACTTATGCCACATTCCCGTTAAAGTAACACGAAATCCAGCAGTATCCTTATAAAGTCCTTGATATGAAGTGAATAAAGACCCCCGTAATCAATCACTGGCCCATTGGAGCGAGCTGACATTGGGTGGGATTATTAGAAATTGTAGGCACAAGGTTATGGGACTGCGGATCGAGATTATTATTTTAATTCGAAACATACATCAAAGTGACGTGTTTCGAGCGACGAAGTGAAATATAACTATCTGATTGGATTTTTAAAGTCAACGTATCAAATGCGATTTCAAAAATTTTGCTGACAGGAATTTCGAGTTAAAGATAAGATTAATTTCCATTGTCGTCAACTAAGTAAGTTTTATTTATCCATGCATAAAAATTTTTGCTGATGCATTAGAGAGATGATAAAGGTTATTTAACTAAACATAGGGGTCTGACAGCTGAGTTTCTGGCACTCGGTACCACAGGTTTCGGGTTCGAGTTCCGGCGGTACCATCGATATTTGTAAGTGTTCGGAATCCACTTTAAACTGTAGGTTCCGATCTAATAGGATCGTAGAACGTTGTGGGAGGGGTGTGACTCGCGTCCATAGCCTATCTTCAAGCTGCACGTGCCTCCTGGTAGTGCTAAATGAGTAACTTTGTTGCAGCCCTTGCTTACGGCATAAATATTAACTGTCTCTGTATTGTCAGCTGCATTGGAACAACAATAATTTAACTAAACATTTTATCTTTTTAAAAATGTGAACCTTTTTTATCAATAACCTTTGTATGAAACTTTGAAATATAACAAATATTATACACTTTTTTTTCTCTTATACACATTATAAATAAGAATCAAAATAACCGAATAGAGATATGTAATATTTATAGAGTTTAAAATTTGACAAACTGAGCTGATCGAAAGATACTGCATTCATGCTGGGGATGGACACGATAAATCTGTATGCGGAATGTTATTCGATTGGTGTCGAAAAGGTAACTTTTAAGTGCCTTCCTTGGAGCAGTTGGGGTGCTTTTAAAACTGCGGTGGTGAAATGTGGGGCTACCCAGCAAATCCCTGTAAAACCCCCTGGATAAAGATAAATCTACTACCCATATCTTGCATGACCTTAGATCAAAGCATCTGGCTTTCGAAAACAAACATTATGAATTGAAATTTCTGTTATGGGCATTACAAGCTATAAAGCTATATAAACTATATTCACCTGTCATCAAATATACCACTTTGCGTTTGTTAAACAGATATTAGCAAATTCTTGAGTAAATCGATCTTCGTATCATGGTGGGTATATGTTAAGGAAATTATTAGATTCCTGGCTCATATCACTGGATTCAGGAACATATCACTGTCCTTTACTCTAACGACAGTGATAGACGGAAAAACGGTGTCTTTCTTGATATGCTGTTCAAAAGAATTTAAATTAAAGTTGCTAATTTAACATGTATCATCATTTATAGAACATGAACTGAACTATATGTTCACCTGTAATATTTGTATTCTTTTCTTATAAAATTATTAGAGAATTCATGACTACATCGACCTTTGGATCCATCAGGGGTATATATTACGCTCATTGCTAGATACATGGATTCATAATCACTGGATTCATGGATTCATATCACTTGATTCCTAATTTACATCATTTGATGTATGGATTTATATCACTGGATTTGGGGATTTATCGATGTCCTCAACTCTAACGACAATGATACAATGCAAAAATGTCTTTCTTGATAATCTCTTCAGCAGAATTAAAATTAATGTTGCTAATCGGACATGTATCATTATTTATAGAAAATGAACTGATCTATATGTTTACATGTAGTATTATGTATATACTTTCATTTCCTATAAAATTATTAACAAAATCATGAATAAATTGACTTTTGGATCATTCATGAGTTTATATTACGGTCATTACTAGATTCATATAAATTCATGAATCTAGTTCATATTACTGGATTCATACCGCTGTATCCATGCATTTATATCACTGGATCCATGGATACATCACTCTCCTATATAACGACAGGGATAGATTGGAAAAAGGGTATCGGAAGAATTAAAATGAATGCTGCGATCATGTGGCATTAACTGTAGCATGTTGTATTATTTGTACAACGTGAATTGAACTAGATGCTAATCCAAAATACTTGTATTTCATATGTACAGAAATTTTAGGATATTTATGGGAACCTCCTTTTTTGGATCATATGATATAAATAAAAATTAAAGATTGAATTTTCTTTAAAAGAAGTTCTAAATTTTTAATTTTGATGTGTGTAACACTCCATTTTCCGAAATCCCGTCATCATCTATCAGAGCGTTCTGGTTTCCCGTGTTAAATGATTAAGAGAGCCATTGCGTTGTAGAATTCCTGACAACAAAGCCCTAAGTAGAGCCTTTCTCAAATGCGTTTTTCGAAGAGAAAGCTCTTTACGCCGCAAACCGAGGAAGGAAGAAGGATCGCCTCTCGAATGCAACAACTCGAAAACTGTCATTTAATCGTCACGTTATTAGAAACTTCATGACTACATTGATCTTTGGATCATTCATGAGTATATATAACGATCTTTACTAGTTTTATGGATTCATATCACTGAATTGAATTCATATCACTGGATTCATGGATGTATCGGCGTCTTCTACTCTAACGGCAGTGATAGACTGGTAAAATGGTTCCTTCTTGATACGTCCTTCTCAAAGAATTACATACCCTTATATTCAAAAGAATTAAAGGGAATCCTTCTAATTGGGCATGTATCATTATTTATAGAACATGAATTGAACTATATGTTCATCTGCAATATTTGTATTCATTTCTTATAAAATTACTAGGAAATTCATGACTTCATCTATTTTTGGATCATTCATGGATATATATTACGGTCATTACTAGATTCATATAAATCCATGAATCTAGTTCATATCACTGGATTCATAGTTTCATATCACTGGATTCATAGTTTCATATCACTGGATTCATGCGCTTATATCGCTGGATTCATGCGTTTATATCACTGGATTCATGGATATATTATTGTCCTTTATACCAACAGGAATAGATTGGAAAAATGGTATCAAAAAAATGGTATGTGGCATTATTTGTAGCATGTGGTATTATTTCTAGCGTGTGGTACTAATTGAGCATATGGTATTAATTGAGCTTGTGCTATTATTTGTAGAACGTGAATTGAACTATATGCTAATCCAAAATAATTATATTCGCTTTCATTTGTTCAAAACTTATTAGTATAGTTATGGGCACACCGCTTTTTGGATCACAATGTATAAATAAAAATTAAAGATTTTCTTTAAAAGAAGTTCTAAATTTTTAATTTTGGCGAGGGTAACATTCCATTTTTCGAAATTTCCCGCTGCATCAAAGCCGCCATCATCTATCAGAGCTTTCTGGTTCCACGTGTTGAATGATTAAGAGAGCCAATGCGTTGTAGAATTCCTGACAACAAAGCCCTAAGTAGACCATTCCTCAAATGCGTTTTCCCGAAGAGAAAGCTCTTTACGCCGCACAAACCGAGGAAGAAGGGAGAAGGATCCCCCCTCGAATGCAGCAACTCGAAAACTGTCATTTAATCGTCACTTCAACAGACGGAAACATTTTCGAGCGGCTGAAATTTTTATTCGACTCGCGTCTTGCCTCTCAGTGGAACAGCGATACATGCTTTCCAAATGTCCTCACCCGATTTTTTTTAAGGACACATTTTAAAAGGAATGTATTCCTTGCTTTATACAGCAAAGTTGTTTTTAATAATTTATTAAAGATACTTGTTTAGAAAATCTGCTATTAAAAATATTTTATTTAATTCTTTCTTAATGAATTAAAATTGAAATTAATAACAAGTAAAAGAATTTTTTTATAGTTTGTATTTTTGATATAAACAATATTTATTGGCAAGTCCTGATGGCCGAAGGCTAGAGCTTTGACGCTCGGTAACACAGGTTTCGTTATTCGAGTCCCGGAAGTGCCATGAATGATTCTAGTGGTTCAGAATCCACTTTAAACCGTAAGTCTCGATTTAACACGATCGTAGAGCGCTGCGGGGGTAGTGTTACTCCGCGTCCTTACAAGATACAAGCTAATCTTCAAGCTACACACACCTCCTGGGTAGTGCTAAGTGAGTAATATCGGTGAAGCCCTTGATTATGGCATAAAGATAATTGTCTTGTCTTTGCCAGCTGCATTAGGAAAAAATATTTCCGTGAAAAAAATTATTTAACGGCCGTTAATAATAGTTTTTTTACACAATGCGATACTTTACAGTAATTAGTAAATTTAGTGTTAAATTTATTCTTAATTTTATAACCAAATTAGTTTCTTCTTACAATGGCTACTGTTATTGTTGTTATGTCTAATCTTCAGTGTTCTGCAGTGTGGGACGATCATCCCAAGAGTAGTCTGGATGATAATAACTTGATGATGATAACACATGGATGAAAATAAATAAAGGGGCAGCTTCTATTGTGATTGTGCGCCCGTAGGTAGAAGTGTGTCTTGGCTCCGGGTCACTGAAGGAGGGCAGTGCCTTCCGGGAAGACTTTTAGAGAGGAATTGCCAGCGTATCATATGGGGGAAAATCCGGAAAAATCCCACCAGGTAGTCCGACTCTGGAGGCAAGATGCTGAGCATCACAAACGTCATCGAATCATTTCGTTTTTTGAAACAGTTTCTACAGCAAAGCCGCCAGTGGAGGGAACCTCCGCCCTAATGTTCACTAGACAGGCACATTGCCACTGAATCATGAGTCGAGCGCAATGATTACTTGAATCAAACATATATTATTGAAGAGAAATATTTTATGATGGATTTACTTCACATTTTACATTCACAAGTACATTTATTTGATGATCACTATTATATTAACATACTTTTACACGTTCCAAACTTCTTAAAATTTATTTCTTTTAATTTAATCATAAACAATTAATTTTGCATAATTTCAATGAAATAAAATACAGGAAAACAAGACACAAAACTAACTTCTTAAGCTCTGGTGAGCTGTTTAAATTAAAAAATATTTAAATAATTAGTATATTAAATCATAAGGTTGTCATTTAGTGTATAGGTATATTCATAGAAACGTGTTGACTATAGTTTTCAGATATCTATTTTGCTCTGAATAGTTTCCCTTCACGACCATTTAAAAGCGTTTTCGTTCCGCAAATTAAAACGAAAATTACTTTTTCTGTAATATATTAATTTGTTAATATTTTTATTTATTAGTTATATACTTTTTATTACAATTAGATTTTACTTTAACTATGTTAATGCATTAATATCGGTTTTGGTTTTTGGTTATGGGCGTTATGGTTATGGCTTTGAATATAAGTTTTTTAATAAATAACTCTCGATGTTTGTTACTTTTTTTTTTCAAATGAATATTAAATGAAGAATTTTGGCAATTATTGAAAATAAATATTTCTTTTTTGAATATTTTGACATATTAAAAATAACTCTTCAAAATGAACTCAAATCATTTTATGAATCAAGCGCTATTTTTTATTAAAACGTTTTTTAATAAAATAATTCACCTAAAAGGCGTATAATGGGGCCTGATGGCCGAGTAACTAGAGCTCGAGGGTACAGCTTTCGGATTCGAGTTCCGGCTGTGCCATGGATGTTTGTAGTGATTTGGAATCCCCTTTAAACCGTAGGTTCCGGTCTAATATGACTGTAGAGCATATGTATATAGCCGTATACAGTATAGAAAGGGCGTCGGGCTGACAGCCCTGCCCGTAAAAAATGAAACATCTCCCGTCTCGAAATCTTCCAGTAGACAGACAACCTCGGCCCACAATAGGACTGTTGCATCACAAATGATGATGATAAAAAGGCATATCATAATCTTTCATTGCTGCTTATATAAATTTAACTGTTAAAATTTGCTTAATATTTTAATTATTATGTATATCAATATCAATTGATGAATAGCTCAATTATTTACCAACTGATAAATACTATTCATAAAATTTTCAACATTTAACTCATATGATTTTTAGATTAATATTAATATTATCTATTAAAATATCTTTAAGATAATATATCTAAAAGTTATTTTAGCTTATAATCATCATAGCTCATCTTAATCATTTTGATAGATGCAAACCTTTTAATAGATCTCTTCGTAACAAAATTAATCCAAACATTTTAAATAGCCGTTTTTAATCTTTATATTTATTTAAAAAGATACAACGTGCAACTAAACTATGCAGCAAATTAGACATTAAAATACCTTAACCGTTGCCATGGCATCCTTAATCACCATCGTGCTTTTAATAAAGGAATTTAAGAAAGGAACACCGACCCTAAAATTCTATCAGGAGAGAATTTACACTTTATTTTTATTCATTTTCAAATAATTCTTACCTCATACCACTACTCCTCATAAATTCTGTGGCAAGAGGACTCACATGCAAAGCTCTTTTTGGCTCCAAAATTTGCCAAGGATTATATATGGTGCGAATATTTCTTCTATGCATCTTTAAAAGGTAAAAATATCCAATATCACCACAAAATACTGGAGCGAAAAATATCACAAAAAAAAGACCTAGTAGTAAAACCCATTATTTTTGTCATACCTTCTTTTTTTAGGCATTATTTTATTTATTTAATATTGACTATATATAGTAAAGTTTTCTTGTAAAATGCAAATGAGGAATCTACCAATTACTTTGTTTAGCAGTTTGTTAAAATTCAGAATATAAAATATTTTTGAAGGTCTATAAATTACTCATAGAATATGCAAGGAACTTTCTATTGTAGTATTCTTATATTTAAAGCATCATTGTTATTGTATAGCATATTTTATAGCTAAAAGGAAATAAAAATCTTGGTTTATGCTTGGTTTCGGTCTGAAAGAAATTTGAATAACCAATTTTTTTTTCTTAGAGCAGGGGTGGCCAACTCAAATGATTTTGCGGGCCAATTTGGAAATGCATCCTAACTCCGCGGGCCGAATATAAAATTATGCATCCCCCAATTAGATTTAGACCCACTATAGACATTGTTTGGGAGTGAAAAATTGAAATAGAATGAGTTATTATGTTTATGTTTACTATTATTCTTACATGTAAACATAGATAATAGAATAATAATGATACTAAACGCACAGTGTAAAAAATATATAACACTAAAAATGAAATTTTTTTTCTTTCTAATGCGGCTGTACACTTAGACAGCTTGGTCTCAGATGCCTTAAGGCAAGCGCTGCACAGACGTTACTCACTTTGCATTACCCAGGGGGCGCGTGTAACTTGAAGATAAGCCACGGACGCGGAGTTACAATGCCCCCGCAACGCTCTACGATCCAATTAGACCGGGACCTACGGTTTAAAGCGGATTCCGACCACTACAATCATACATGGCACCGCCGGGACTCGAACCCGAAACCTGTGGTACCGAGCGCTAGCCACTCGGCCATTTAGGCCCTAAAAATGAAATATAAAAAGGATATAAATATAAAGTAAATAAAAAAAAGAAATCATTAAAGAATATTTATTTTACTAGTGTGATATTTGTTTCTCCACTATTTCACTTAGCTTTTGCAAATCGATATCAGTTTGGATGTTTGCACAACGTAATGGATGTTGCAGGTCCGTTATATTTCAGCGTGTTTTGTGTTTGGTGAATTTCATTTTCAAAAAAAAATATTTCATAGGTGTAAGTTGAACCAAGAGCGTTAACAACTTCAACTAAGAGTCTGGTTTGCTCTGCTATCAATAATTAACTGTGTGTATCTGAAAATGGTCACTGCGTCTGATGTCACTTAAAGTGAAACATAGAACCTGTAGTATTAGATGTTCCAAGATGCGCGCACATCATGTGTTCACAGAATATAATTTAATTATTCTGCGAACTCATAAATGTTATCTCACAAATAAAATAGGCACTATCTGTCCTATATTCGCAAGTATATTATTTTAAAATCAAAGTTAATTTTTTAGTTCATTTTTGAATATAGAAATGCACACATAATGTATTTTTTAATCCATTGGTTTTCACTACTTTGGCAATTATAAAAGAAATATATTTTGTAAAAATGTAATAAAACTCACGGACCGGAAAAATATTCAAGGTGGGGTGAAGTTTGGCCATCCCTGATTTAAAGCATCGTTGTTAGTGTATAGCTAAAAGGAAATAAAAATTTTGTTTTATCCGTGGTTGTGGTATGAAAGAAATTTTAATAACCAATTAATTTTTTTGCTTAGAGTATAATAAAATCATGTTTCTTTAAAAAAAGTTTTTATCGATTAGTTTTTGATTTTCATATAATTTTACATTATTAAATAATTACATTTACTTTATTATGCATCCATTCTACGAAAATTCTTGTTTAACTGATAGTTATTTTCATTTTCTGGTACTTGAAAAGAAATTTTTTTTTCGTAACACATATTTTAATATTTTTAAAGTTTTATTTTTATGTTCAACATAATTTCCCTTCAGATATATTATTTTTTATTACGATGCATTTTTTCCTGCACTTTTTGCTTTTATTTATGTTTTTAATAAGTTACATAGTTCACAATGTTTAACATAAATGATAACAAAAAATTATTTGCCTTAAAAATACTCGGTATAAACTTGCTGCAAAAACAATTAATCATTTTCAATAATAATCTGCATAAAGGAAAATTCTTTTATCGTATTATACACAGATAATTTGGAAAAGCCATTATTTATTCATTTTATATTCTTCTCCTTTTTAAAGTTCATTTTTAATTAAGTTATACTTAGTATTTAATTTACTTGATGCTTTCTTTTTTGAGATAATCATTTTAAGATTATGTTAATTGTAAATATTTGATTTATCATCAAAGTAGAAGTTTTTAAGTAAATGAATTATGAATCTAACAAATTTTCCAAACATATAAAATTTAAATCATATGAATTTTGAAATTTGCACTACATATAAAATCTATACATTAATCCATTACGTTTCTAAGAATGGCATTAATTATTTTTTTCTGGGGGGGAGGGATAAATAAGGCAAATAAACAAAATTATTTGAAAATGAATCCCACAAAACTGGTTGAAAATCAATAAGAAATTCAAGAAGAATAAAAACTGTTTGAAAATGAATAAGGCAATCCAACAAAACTGGAGGAAAATTAATAAGGCAATCCAACAAAACTGGAGGAAAATGAATAAGGCAATCCAACAAAACTGGAGGAAAATTAATAAGGCAATCCAACAAAACTGAAGGAAAATGAATAAGGCAATTCAACAAAACTGAAGGAAAATGAATAAGGCAATCCAACAAAACTGAAGGAAAATGAATAAGGCAATCCAACAAAACTGAAGGAAAATTAATAAGGCAATCCAACAAAACTGGAGGAAAATTAATGAAGGAAAAGGCAATCCAACAAAAACTGGTTGAAAATGAATAAGGCAATCCAACAAAACTGGTTGAAAATGAATAAGGCAATCCAACAAAACTGGTTGAAAATGAATAAGGCAAGGAAAACAAAACTGGTTGAAAATGAATAAGGCAATCCAACAAAACTGGTTGAAAATCAATAAGAAATTCAAGAAGAAAAAAAACTGTTTGAAAATGAATACGGCAATCCAACAAAACTGAAGGAAAATGAATAAGGCAATCCAACAAAACTAGTTGAAAATGAATAAATGAATCCAACAAAACTGGTTGAAACCCAATAAAGAATCCAAGAAGAAAACTGGTTGAAAATGAATAAGGCAATCCAACAAAACTGGAGGGAAATGAATAAGAAAATCCAACAAAACTGTAGGGAAATGAATAAGGCAATCCAACAAAATTGGATGGAAATGAATAAGGCAATCCAGCAAATCTAGTTGAAAACGAATAAGGCAATCCAACAAAACTGATTGAAAATCAATAAAGAATTCAAGAAGAAAACTGGTTGAAAATGAATAAGGCAATCCATAAAAACTAGTTGAAAATGAATAAGGCAGTCCATAAAAACTGGTTGAAAATGAATAACAAGAAAAAAAAGATTAAAGGCAATCCATAAAAACTGGTTGAAAATGAATAAGGCAATCCATAAAAACTGGTTGAAAATGAATAAGGCAATCCATAAAAACTGGTTGAAAATGAATAAGGCAATCCATAAAAACTTTCGAATTATCTATATGATTGCTGCATAATAGTATGTAGTCCATCAAATTATTATTAAGCAGAATTGATGAAAACATGGTTCCTTATTTACCGTTTGTTATCATGAAGGCATACGGTATCAGATTAAATTTACAAATTAAACGAACACTAAATTGTTTCTTCCATTATGTGAGAGTGACCCTCATTTGTCGTTACACGCTTCTCGAATCACTTCTTGACACAAGATCACGAGACCACCTCCTTCCGCAACCTCACTTTGCAAAAGATATCATGCTAAACAACTCAACTCCTCTCTCAGCAGACGATATTGTTTCCTGTCGAACATCCAAGAAGGCATTCTTATCAACTCGTGAACCACTGTCAGGGGCTGAATAAACTATCGTCTGCAAACCGATCCTTCTTTTCCGCTACTTTGTCAAGGGTGGAAGCGGATGAACTAACATTCGATGCACCCCCCTTGCCTAGCACCTTGGCGACCCCCCTTCTTTACACCCTGCTACCATTTCGTCCAGACTTGCAGACAATGGCAGCACAAGCAAGAATGATGACATAGTAAATTCCACCGTCATGGGCGCTTTTTTTTTTTTTTTATTTCGGGATTTTTATTTTTATTTTTATTTTTTTAGTGTTCATTTTTTGTCGAGTCTTGGGCGACAGGTTGGGGTACCTTCGCCAATTCTTGAGGGAGTGTGTGGTTCGAACGTTTTGATTTTTATGTTCTTTTTTTTTTTTTTTTTTTTTTTTAAGGGATTTCATTCATTAAGTGATTGAATTTATCGGCTTCATTTGTGTACTTTGTGTAATTAAAGTTATTTATTAAGTACTTAAAGGTCATGGTGTGAGGTTTGGATGCACCTGAATTAATTTTGTTTACCACTTAATAAACAAACAAAAAAAATTATCAAGTTTTATTCTGCCCCAATTTTAATGAATTATTATTTTTTTTGTCTTTCTTCATTCTTTTTTCATGCTAGACACTTGATTTAAAATCCTTCGTCATTAATTCGATAGATTTTATGGCAAGTTTAACGTTACCTAGTTGGTACCTCAAAAAAAAAAAAACGTTTTGTTAAACATATTTGACTAAACTCTTAAGAATGAAAAGGAAGTACCTATGTCTATAGGTACATCCTTATATAAATTCCTTTATATAACTTTATGTCCTTTATATCCTTCCTTTCTTTACAAACCTTTATATCTTCCTTATACATTTCCTTTATATACACTCATGTCCATAAATTAAGGATAATTCAGAATCACACAGAAATGGAACTCTAAAATAAAAATTTCATCTGTAGAACTATCACACACATCTTGAAGAAGAATATGCAAATTACAGGAAACCACCAGATTGCGCGGATAGTTCGTCACAATGACGAGAGTGTAAGAGAGGGGTATGTAAGGAATGGTGGCAAAGAAGTAAAATTGTTCACAAGCGCTTTAAAAGCCTTTCAGTGCAATAACCGCATAGTTATGGCACAAAGGAAGCATTTGAATGATTTTTTACGTGGTAGAATTATCGGACGACTGGAATGTGGAGCACAGCATCAGACCTGTCTCGTCAGCTCTCTTCCGCTACCGGTACGACAGTTTCAAGGCAAACCGTGTACAGACGCTTAGGGCACATTGGTCTATATGCTCGTAGACCTGTCAGATGTGTTCCACTTACCGCAACTCACTGTCGCCTGCGATTAACCTGGAGTAGAGAGCATGCATTGTGGACACCGCAACAGTGGTCTGGTGTGATGTTTTCCGACGAGTCCAGGTTTAGTTTGCAGTCTGATTCTCGCCGGACTTTCATATGGAGAGCGCCAGGTACCCGTTACCACCCAGAGAACACCATTGATCGACACCGTTACGGTGGTGCAGGATGGCTCGTTTCGAGAGGAATTATTCTTGGTTCCAGAACTGACCTGTATGTTCAGAGTGTAACGATGACAGGCCACATCTATCGGGATGTCATTCTGGAACAACATGTACGTTTGTTTCGGGGCGCCATGGGTGCTGAATTTCTGTTTATGGATGACAACGCCCGTCCTCATCGTGCAAACATTGTAGACGAATGCCTCCAATTGGAGGATATCACCCGTATGGATTGGCCAGCATACTCACCGGACTTGAATCCAATAGAGCATGTGTGGGATATGTTTGGCCGACGACTTGCATCCCGTCAACCGGAACTTCGGAGGGCATTGCTTGTTGAGTGGTGTAATATTCCCCAAGATCAGATTGATAATTTGATACTCAGCATGCCTAGGCGTTGTAAGGCCTGTATTGCATCGTCCGGGAGACATTCTCCATTACTAACCATGTTATACTGTTTTTTGCAAATAGGTTCTTTTTTGAAATTTGCTCCAGGGTGTAAAAATCGCAATTTTTATTAATTATGTCAAACATATAGCATCTTTTTTGCTCTTTACCTTTTGTTTAATAAATAGACTTTACAAATAAGTCAAATTTGTTTTGCTTCTGTCTCTTTCTTTGCCTGAACTTCATTATCCTTAATTTATGGACATGAGTGTACGTTTATGTACCTATGTCTATAGGTACATAAAATCTACCGAGATTAGTTTAGTTTGTCCCTCTGCGATCTTTTTTTGTACACTTTAGGGTAGTTAGACCGGGACCTACAGTTTAACGTGAATTCTGAACCATTCACAAACATCCATGACACCGCCAGGCTTCGAATCTGAAGCCTGTGGTACCAAAGGCCAGAGCGCTAGCCAATTGTCTATCAGGCCACAGTCTACCGAGAAGATTTATTCAATAAGTTGCAATTCGCCCTGCAAAAAATTCGAAAATCATAGCCTACGCATTCCAACTGCTATTGTGAGGTAGGGACCTGTTGGTCGAGTGGCTAGAGCTCTGACGCTCTATACCACAGATTTCGGGTTCAAATCCCGGAGGTGCCATGGGTGTTTGTAGTGGTTCGGAATCAACTTTAAGCCGTAGATTCCGGTCTCAAATGATCGTAGAGCGTCACAGAACCCAGTCAGACTTCTCTCACGCACATCATTCCCAAACTGTAAAGGGGCAACTCAGCTCTAGGCACAGTGATGAGGTGTGGTGTAGTAGTACTAGTAGCTATTGTTAGATATGTCACAATCTATTTTCATTGACTTTATATATAACATTTGTAGTTATGCATACTGCAAGCGGGAATCTAATCCTCGTCCTTTGGCACACACTATGATGAGGTCACGAGTTTAACATTTAATAACCTGATGTTCGTTACATTACTGCATTTTGAATCGAAATTCTTTCAAATGTGTTTGCCTGCTTTCATACAATTTTACTACTTGTGTTTATGCCGTTTGTTAGTCTAAATCTCGAATGCTTTCGATACTATTACATGAAGTTCAAATAAATATCCATTTCATAAAAACGCTGGGATTTGTTTGCAGCATTTCATTTTTACTATTGAAGTACATTTATAAAGAGTGTAGCCTTTTTCCCACGAGTATATTCTTTAACAAGTGTGTAAACTTTCACAAGTCTATTCTTTAACAAGTATAATAACAACCTATTACTCAAATTTGATCTCAGATAAACAGTGTTGACGATATTTATATTACATACAATTAGTGTTTTGTTCTATTGAGAACAACCTGTCGCTCAAATCTGATAGCAGATAATCAGTGTTAGGAATAATGAGACTTCATGAAATCAGCAATTCTCTGTTAGACCTCAATAGAGTCAATTGGAATCTCGTAAAAGAAAATGCAGTTGCAAACTTAAAGATAAAATAGAATGAGCAACGGGTTTGCCAGTCATAGGACTTGGAAATTGTCACGGTATCATTTAGAACATTGTTGCAAGAAATGTTTTAAAGTGTGTTCTTTCTTTAACACATCACTTCCAACTATATATTCCTGTATGTATATAAAAATGAATGTTTTAGTGTTCTATACACGCCTTTCAATTTGTTCCATGACGAATGAATTACCCTGTTTAGGGTTTTATTGGTGTATTGTTATAACAATACACCATTGTGCATTGATAAATGTTGCATATTCAACACAAGTTTCATAGACTTTAATTTCGTATGATCTTTTATATGTGTAGATACAAACTATATTGTTGTGTTACATAACAGGCGGGGCTGAAAAGTTCATAGGCTGACACATAGATGACGCTACTAGTATTAAATCCATATGATTTTTAGTTAGCCCTAACCTTCAAAAGACACCAGTAGTAGCTAATTAATACTAGTAGCGCCATCTAGCCAACGAACGTTTCAGCCCACCGGTTATATATTACTAAAGTAACCAAAGTGCTTAGTGCCACAGAATTTGGGTTCGAGTTCCAGCGATACCATGGATGTTTGCAGTGGTTCAGAATCCTCTTTAAACCATAGGTCTCGGTCTAACATGATCGTAGGCGTTGTCTTGAGGTTTAGTCAGTCTTCAGCCCTCGTAGTTCTTTGCTAAAAGGAAGCTACATATTACCCTTAGTCATGGCCCAGTCGCCTGCGACGACGTCTTCTAGACCAGGTGTAGGCTTTCCTGCACCAGGGGGATTAGTAACAACGACAAAAAAGTTTATAAGAATTCAAACTGTTTTTATTTTGAATTTCTTTCATGCTTCAAATACACGGTAAAAAAAAAATCAGATTTTGTAGCAAGTTGTAATGAAAAAAAAATTGCAGCAAAGTGGAATAAAGCAATTTTTGAAAGACATGCTATTTTAGAACATTATAAAAATGCAACGCAATAAAAATACAGTAGGAAGATGGTGTTCATTGTAAAATAGGTTTGCTTTCTTTTAACAAAATGTTATGTATGCAAAGCTGGAAAATCAAACTATTCTCAAAATACTATTAAATAAATCCTTAGTAAACATTAAAAAAACTTTCAGTCTGAATTACGATTTTAATTATAAATCAATAAAAAAATTAGCGATTTTTACCATATCCGCTTAAGTTTTTCTAAACTATTTAAAATTTAGACACTTTAGAAAAACTGTTTAAATTTTAACAGTTCCAAACTGCACTAAATTATTTAAAATTTGTTTTACAAAAAACAAGAAAATATCTCCTTTTTTTTTATTTGACTCCTATCAGTAGCTCCTTTAAAGAATGTTAAAATTCATTCCATCAAAATTAAAGAATCAGTTAGTGTAAGTGTTTCGTTTATTTTTTTTAAAAGGAACGTGCAAAGCAATAAGTGCTTCCTCTTTACTAAAGAACACCTTTTTACACCCTCTTCATTTCAGTCTACTAAGAAAAAGACTCCGAAATTCTTCTGCACAACTTTTTTTTTCTCCCCAAAAACTTCTTTTACTCCTTAACACTTTTGTTAGTCTTTTAACTGTCGGCATTTCAGCAGTTTCATACCATTGGTTTCCACTCGGGTGTTACAACCGAACACTTTTTATTTTTGTATTTTTGTAGTTTTGTTCTTCTTCGAAGAGGTAAACTTTTATTATTTATCTATTTTTTTGTGCGACTTGTTTTCTCTGAGAAGAGAGGAGAGGGAATCTTTTTGATCTGCCATTTTTTTTTTTCTCACTGATTTTTTCCCGCCGTTTGTTCGTTAGAATTGTTTGTCTCTTCAGCTGGAGGGATTCGAAATTAATCGATTGATGTCGCTGGATGATTAATCGATTAATTTACTAAGCGATTCTGAATTTAATCGAATCACTTCCTAATCTGATGTTGTCTGGGTTTTTTTATTTTAAGCGGCAAAATAAACAGTCCTTTTAATCAAGGATAAGAATGTAATGGAACTTCGAAAAAACAAATATTTGGGTAAATATTTGCGAGATGCCTTCGATACAGTCATGAGTAACAGTATTATTTAAGCAGTAATGATATTTTTTGGGGGATCCTGTTGGCCGGATCGCAAAGTAGATGCTTAAATGGTATCCACATATGTAGTTGTGCAATACACATCTGTGAATGAGACGTTTGCACAATTCACATTGGATAGTGAAAAAATTAAATGCTTCACATCAATGAATGAAAGAGTTGCACAATTAATATTAGTTAATGAACGCGTTGCAGAATTCACATTGGCTAACGACAACGTTGAACAGTTCAAATTGGCTAAAGAAAGAGTTGCATTATTAACGTCAATGAATGAAAGAGTTGCACAATTTATATTGGCTAATGAACGTGTTGCACAGTTCAAATTGGCTAATGAAAGAGTTGCACAGGTCCCTTTAGATAAGGAAAGAGTTGAATATTTTACCTTGGTAAATGAAATGATATCTGAGTGGCTAGCGCTTGGTACCACAGGTTGCGGGTTAGTGTTCCAGCGATGCCATACATGTTTACTGTGGTTAGAAATCCACTTTATATCGTAGGTTTTGCTTTGGTTTGGTTTGTCGCTCTACGGTCATCTTGGGCACGCTTTAGGCTAAACAGACCGGGACCGACGGTTTAAAGTGGATTCCGAACCACTACAAACATCCATGGCGCCGCCGGGACTCGAACCGGAAACGTGTGGTACCGAGCGCCAGAGCACTAGCCACTCGGCCACCAGTCCCTTATATCGTAGGAGTTACTCACGTCTATAGCATACCATCAAACTGCATGTGCCGTCTGGGTAATGCTGAATGAGTAACAGCAGTGTAGCCCTTTATTTTTAAAGATTAACTGTCTTTGTACTGCCAGCTGTATTAGAACAACAACGTATATCTATTTGTGTGGGTGTGTATTATCCTTGTACAGTATGGCAAACTATTGTATTGAGCTCTGTACCAAATAATCAACACTATCAAATTTTTAAAAATAAAATTGTATCATAATCTTGATTACATACGACTTTATTTAAGGAAATTGATTATGCAGATTATTTGGCACTGATCTCAATACAATTGTTTGCAATACTGTACAAGGATAATACACGCGCACCTTTCCACACACGCACACACATATACATGTGTATATATTAATGTTTAAAGTAAAATAAATGTTTAGTTTTCTAATATGCAATATTTACGGTTGTATTAAACTATCGAGTTCAAAACAAAAATATTTAATTTCATATTCCAAAGCCTTTTAAATAAAATCCTCACACCATGCCATTTTCTGGGAAATACTTTACAGAAAAACAATTCTTCTGCTAATAAAATTTATTCTAAGTACTAATTATAGTCCTATGCATTTTGTTGTTTAAACTAAGAACTTAATCAGCTTATGATTTCCATTTATAGTAAACCCGCTTAAATATCCAGTTGAATATAAATAAGAGAAATGCACTTAAAGGAAAATATTTCGCGAAAATGATTTAATATTTTCATCTACTCTTTGCATTTATTCAAAATTTTCAGTAACCCATAAAAGCGTTTCAGCCAATAACTAGAATTTTACTCTGGTATCAAGAATTTTGTATGTTAAACACTAGTTTATTCTACAATGCAGATTTTCTACCTCAGGGCTGTTAGTTGTGCTTGTGTACTAGAAAGAGTTTGTTCCCAATTTCTGCAAACTGGGGAACAGTTTTAAATTGATGTTCAAGTACCAGTTAATCAATTCTGAGGACTTTGGGCTTTTAGAAAATAAAGGCAAATGCAAGATATAATTCTTAAAACTTGTGCAATGTTTTATACATCATATTTCATCTTCATGCACAAATATTTGGAGTTGTAAATTGGATGCAAATCAAATTCACCAATGATAATTTTTATTTCAAGTTCATGTTTGGGAAATTCAGCATATTGCCTTCGGATATAAAATTTGTACGTTAATCAATACTTATACAATAAAACCCAGTTATAGTAATTGATTTTAAAAGTTATCGTTACACTATAGAGTATTGTCATCCTAATAAATATAATAATTTTGAATAGGTTTGGTAAATTTGAAAAAAAAATGATTTTTATTTTATTCCTTTATAAGAAATATGACTTCAAACGACATTGCGGCCTGATGGCCAGTTGGTTAGCGCTCTGGCCGTTGGTACTACAGTCTTCAGATTTGAATCGTGGCGGTGGCATGGATGTTTGTGAGGGATCTAGAATTCATGTTAAACTGGGGCTTTATCGCCTCGTGACTAGCGCTCTTTACCACAGGTTTCGGGTTCGAATCCCGGTGGCGACATAGATGTTTGTAATAGTTCGGAATCCACTTTAAGCTGTAGGTCCCGGTCTCGTATGACCGTAGAGCGTCACAGAGCTCAATCAGACTCTTTCTCACCCACATCATTCCCATACTGTAAAGAGGCGACTCGGCTCTAGGCACAGTGGTGTAGTACTGGTAGTAATCCCCGTTAAGCTATGGATCTCAGTCTAATTAGCCTAAAATGTGCCAAAAAGTACCATAGATGTTCAATCCTAACCAATTCTAACGACATTATTTCTCTCTCAATTGCATTTTATTTCTGATTTCATTTGCATTTTAAATTAGAAAGCAGTGATAAATGTCAAAAAGAATTCTTAAACTTCTGGAATGTCTTAGAGTAACTATTTAATTTTCATATGAAAGTATTTTGTAAATTGTACTGAAATTTACTATTTACAAAAAATTTAATTGTAAAATAAAACTGTAATTGTAATTTAATTGTATGTGTTAAATCATTATTGCATGCAAATCAAATTCAGCAATAATAGTTTTCATTTCAAGTTCATGTTTAGAAAATTCAATATTTTGTCTTAAATTATAAAATTCGTACTTTAATCAATATTTATCGAATTTAATTATAATAGAATAATTAAATATGGTTTAATTATATTAATGGTTAATTATTAATGGTTTAATTAGAATAATTAGGGTTTAATTAGAGTATTAGCAGTCTAATGATTTTTTAAAATTAATTTTATTTTATTAAAGCTGTAAATAATAGATTTTAATTTATTCCTTTATATTTTCTAATAACATTATGTTTGTTTTAATTAACATATTTTAATTAACGTCTGTACATTAACATCGATTTCAATTAAAATTCAATTTATGAAGCAATGAGAAATACCAGATATAATTTCATAAAACTGTGAAATATTTTAGGTAATTATTTAATTTTCACGTAAAAGTGTTTTCAAAAGTAAATTTCGTATAAATTAAATTCAGCAATATTAAGTATAAATAGAAAGTTAAACATATTGCTTTGATAATTGAGATTCGTAAATTAATCAATACTTAAATAAAAGAATTAAAGTATAATTTTTAGCCGATTTAAAGTTGCTAAATCTAAAAAAGAATGATCAATATAAAGTATTTCTAATTTTTATAATGGATTTTTAGAGTTTTAGTTAGCATTTGTAAAGTGAGCGAAATTTTAATAAATTCTGTTCTATTTCTCTGAAAGAAACACATTTTCTGACAAAATTCTATCTGATTCAATTGCAGATTTTCTCTCATTTTTAATTACAGATTATCTCTGATTCCAAGTTCATTTAGGTTTTGTAAGCAACGAGAAATGTAAGAAATAATTTTTTAGTTTGTGAATTTGTTTTAGTGCAACTATTTAATTTTCACTTATAAGCATTTTGAATTGTAAATTGGATATGAATCCAGTTTAGAAATATTATTTTTATTTCGAGTTTGCATTTTAAGGTAATTCAACGTATATTGTCTTCAGGTACGAAGTTTGTGGAATAATCAATAGAATTTAAGCATGGCGAAAAAGCTTTGTGAAGAACATTATCAATTTAATGAATTTCTGGAGATTAGTTTTGTTTTTCAAAGTAAAATATAATACATTTTATTCCATTTATTTCTAAGCAATGCATTTTCTGTAAACATTATCTATTGAAATGTGTAAAATTTCAATTTTCCTATCTTTAAAGATTAACTAACGATATTTTCATTGAAGTTTTTCTCAAAATGTTCTTTATTTATTGAATTATAATTAATTATTTTTCTACAGAAATTGAAATGAGTTATTTCAGTTTCGTATGAAATAATGGAATTTCATTCTTTTGCAATGTAAATTTAAACAAGCTATATTTGAGTTTTCATTTTAGGATGATCGAATCACCATTAATTTCATTCGCATGTCTAATTCATATACAACTAATAAAGAGTTTTCTAAATGTTACTATATTTTACATAAACTGTATTTCTATTTTATTTACATTTTACATTTATTTACACTGTCTAAAACAATTAGAGGAAATTATGACATTGGGTATAAATTGCAAATGTGGAAGTGTTTTGGTGACTGATAAATTATGTATAGGTGTTGTAGGATAGGAGAAAAGAAGAAGTAACGAATAAGGAATAATTCAATTTTATTGAGTTTATTTGTGGGTAAAAAAAACATGCACAGTTCGCCTTTTTTTTCTAAATATGTATGCATTCATTCTTTTAGGCGGCAACAGATAATAAGATCGTTCCACCTTACCTTCGTAACATTTTTTCCCATGTGAAGAGTTGTGGCATTTCGTTCTCAGAAGAGAAGAATGTATATTCTTTGACATAATAACAATCTACCACTCAATTTTGACAGCAGATAAATAGTGTTGTGGGTAATTATATTACATGCAATTAGTGTTTTGTACTAATGAGAACTAATCTAATATTGTACTAATTGTGCTTTGTACTAATGAGAACTAATCTCTCATTCTAATCTCATAGCAGATATTCAGTGTCATGGATAATGAGAAATCATAAAATTAGCAATTGTCTGTGCGACTTTTACAGGTCGAAACACAGATAGAATATGGATTACACCATGAGTTGTTCCACCGAGATTAGTGATAGACCATGGGCTGAGAAAGCGTCTACTCCAAAGAAAAGTGAGGGAAACTGCTTTGGGCGGATTTTCTTAAATGGAGCTTTTTGGAGGGGATAGTTCTGCTACGAGTCGACAAGATGTTTTTTTTCTTTGAAGTGACTGAGCAATTTTTCAACTAGGAATTTTCGCCTGTTTCCAAAGTGAGCCCCTTGGGGTTACGTGTATCACGCCGTGTGATGATTAAGGTCTGCCGTAGACCAGTACATTAGATTCGTTGTTGACTCGAGAACTCTGAAAATCTTTTTGGAGGGAACTGCACTTGTAAATCAAATTTAAATCATAATTTTCATTTTTTTTTTGTCAATAATTTTGTATTCACCCTGAGTTCTGTCTACATATTATGCTTGTAAATAAAAATTAAAGTGTTCCCATGAACCTGAAAATGTCCCTCTTCTTGAAGCCGTTATATGTTTAGTATGGGCGTTACAATAAATAATCATTTACAGTTCCCTGTTGCAGTAACAAATTTTATTTTTAGTAATTAACCATTAGTTAGCTTTTTGTAGAATAATTAAGTTTTATTCTAACAAAAGATCTGTTCCCCAGTATTTTGTCAGCAGTAAAAAACTCCATTGTAAAAATAATTGCTTTGGTGAAAAATCACTTTACAATTTATAATGGATGACCTTTTATTACATTCTTATTATTGGTCTAGTATAATAAATGTTTTCAAATGTCTGCACTTTTTTTTTTCTCAGACAAATCTTGAAAACCCTTGCTCTTTGAAATTTATTTCATATGCGAAATTAATAAATGAATACAATAGCTAACTGAGTAATTACAAGATTGATTATAAAAACGATATTATAAATGATTTGAAAACAATTTGAAGAAAACCAATAAACAATATTTATAGAAACTGTTTTTCTAGTTATGTAGTGTGCAAGTTGGACAACCAGATTGTATCTGCGTGCGGTTGGGTGAGTTTTCCAACCTGTGCTTCAAGTATAACCTTCAAGCACAGGTTAAAGAACTCACAACTTCATTTATACACGCACAAGCACCATTCACATACAATTAGAGACAAGTAGTTATTTTTTATCACCCTTGGTAGACATCTATACCAAGCCCACGAACCCGATAGACTCATGGTTGAAGAGAAAGGGAGCAGCTTCTGTTGTGATGGAACACCCGTAGTTAGAAGTCTGACTTGGTTCCGTGACGCTCTTACAGTCATATGAGACAAGGACCAACGGCCTAAAAGGGATTCCGAACCGCTATACAAATCTATGGACCGCTGGGACTAGAACTCGAAACCTGTAGCACCGAGTTCCAGAGCGCTAGACACTCAGCCCTTCAGACCCCAATTAGAGACATACAATATTTAACACATTTAAAGACAGATAATTATAGATTAGTGGAAGGACTCCTCTTCTAAGCCGATAATCTGATACTCAGCCGCGCGTAGGATGCACGAAATATACTTCCTCTTTAAGTGAGAATCTGTAGGCCAGCTGACCATTTCACTTAAAAGCTACAATGGACGTTTCTTGCTAGTGGGTAGGAGGAAGCATGGTTACAGTTATACAATATAAACAATATACTTATTCGTCAGGAAGTAAAACAGAATAGAAAAATCAATGTGCGTAATTTTTTTTTTCTTTTTTTTTTTTATAAAATAATAACAAAAAATTTAATAAACTTCACTCAGACTCATGTTTTATTTTTAAAATATAAAGTTCTATATATTTTGAATAAACACAACTTTGATAAAATTGAAAAGTCCTTAAAAGGTAGTTTCAACACAAAATAATTGGATATCTTTCAATAAGTGGATGACTTTTATGTTTTGAATGTATACAAACATATATAATCCGCCTTCAGAAAATAAAACTTTTAACTCTTTTACATCAAAGAAATAAGTCAGAAAAACCTCATTAATAATAAACTGGCTGCAAACTTATTTATGGAATTTGAAATTCTAATATGAAATCATATTAAAAGCTGTTTTATATATTTCAAAACTTCTTATAACGAATAAAAATGGAAATATTAGTAGCAAGCGATAATAAAACCAAAATCTAAAATATCAAAAGGATTTCAGATGTGAAAAGGCTGTGATATTATTTTGCATTCGTAATGGTCGTAGTCCATTTATTATGTTTGAATATAGGTGCTATAGTATTTTTAATGAATAATATTAATGCCTTATTATAATTATGTGAATGTTTTTTGTAAATATATTAAAATTATATTTTTATTCAATTAAAATTAAAAAAAATTTTTGTAATTTTTTTTATTAGAATAACATTAAAGAACAGAAAATATATTAAAAGTCGATTACTTGAAAAATATTTATAAAAATAAATAAATGATTAGTTAAAAATTTTAATTTTATTTTGCAATGAATTTGATTTTAAGCAACATGCTAATAAAAGCACAATTTTTGATTAGAAAAGTACGGTTTTTATTTAATTAAGAAAGATTTTTCTTATTCCTTTTCTAATTTCTTCTCTAACTACCAGATAAAATGAACACTTTTAGAAAAAAAATATATACTTCTAAGTGCCATAGTTTTGAAGTTTTAAATTGTAACACGTACACGTTGTAGCATTTTTTTTTCTCACGGAAAGAGTTTGGCAATTCATTCACATGAGAGAAGAATGTGTGCGACAAGTATATAATAACATCATTCAAATTTGACAGCAGACGATCTTTATTGGGGCTATTTATATTACATGCAATTAGCATTGATAAAAAATAGTCAATTTAAGGAAAATAATAAGACGGAAAAATATACTTTTACAATTTTCTATAATTAATTATTTCCTGGGGGCCTGATGGAGGAGTGACTAGCGCTCTGGCGCTTGATGCCACAGGTTTCTGGTTCGAGCCCCTCATGTTTGTAGGGGTTTGGAATCCATTTTGAACCGTAGGTTCCAGTCTAATATGACTGTAGAACGTTGGGCGTAGGGCTGACAACCTTACCCAGTAAAATTAAACATCTCCTGTTTCGAAATCTGTCAGTAGGCAGACGGTCTTGGCCCACCAAGGGGCTGTTGCGCCGATGATGATGAATTATTTTCGAATAAACTTTGAAATCAATGTTTTTAGCTCTGATTATCTTAACATATTCGTTCTAAATTTGTTATGAAAGGCAACCTTAATCCACCTGGTTTAGTCACACACATGATTAAAAGCCCCCATCAGAATCAAAAGACGACATTTTCCCAATATTCATTCGCATATGTAACGTCCTACTGTATTTTATCCAAACCCTTCAAAAATCTCAATACACAATCTTCAGCAATAAGTACTTTCAATCATCATCAAACTCAATCTCAGACTCCCAAATTTATACATTAATCATTCTTATAAGCATCTCAATTGTGCAAAACCTAATTCAAGACATTAAAAACATATTATTTGATGAACATCTTGTGCTGTAAGTGGATTTGTCGACAATTATATGACCACGATTACAGTATAATTAGAAATGCAATATAATTAAATGAAAGCATTAAATGTCTCGTTAACGTCAAATAATTATACTATTTTTAACACCCTTTTCCTTCATTATTTATGTAGATAATCCAGCAATATTAAACTAACTTGATTCAAACAATTGTCTGAAAACCTGTTTAACGAAATCAGAGCATGGTGCTCTTTCATTTCCATTGACAACTATTATATTTATTTCAATACTTTACAAATTTATTTGAACAACAATAAAAATATTTTGATTAAAACTTGTTCCGGGGAAATCACTTTACAAATGCAAAGGATAATACGCCTTCATTCATTCCTAACATCACCTTTGTATTGCTTATCACATTCATTATCATTTGATCACGTTTTGTATTGCTTTACCAAATCTCTTCAAAACTCTCTTCAATCACCAATCTTCACCAATAAGGGCCTTCACCCTTCCACAAACACAATTTCCAAATTGGATGTTTATGCATTTGCCAATATTAAAATCATTTCAATTATTCAAAACATTCAAAGTCACACTGGATAAGCATTTTGCATGTTCCGTCGATTTATGGTAGTGCAAGACCGTGATTGCATATTGATTGGAAATACAGTTGAATAAAAGGAGAATATAAAATTTCTCATCGAATTCAAATAATAATATTATTTTAATAATATTCAAATAATAACAGTCTTTAACCATTTTAATTCATAAATTTTATAGATAAGGTTTAATTCAGATACTTTAAAACTATCTTGATTCTTTAATGACATTACAGAAAGGAACTTCTTTCCATTACAACTATTATATTTATTTTAATATTTCCTAAATTTATTTACAAAATATTAAAACGTGTTTCAATTAATTGCTCAATTAATATCAAAAATAATCCATCTCCATTCCTATTGTTTATTCTTGAACCTTGATTCAAAGGGCATAATCAAAGAATGGATTTTCATCCTTTTCATAAGTGTCTTTTTCCAACAGTAACCCTAATTTAAAGGGTAAAAATCAAAGCATGGATTTTTATTACTTTCATAAGTGTTCAGTTTATTCCAGCAGTACCTTGGTTCAAAGGATAGATATTTATCATTTTCCATAATTGTCTAGTTTATTTCAACAGTAAACCTTGATTTAAGGGGTAAAATCAAAAGAGGGATTTTTATCACTTTCATAATTGTCTAGTTTACACCAACAGTATTTTTATTCAAATGATTTAAAGGACAGAATCAAAGAAAAAAATATTTATCATTTTCATAATTGTCTAGTTTACTCTAACAATATTTTGATTCAAAGGATTTAAAAGACAAAATCAAAGGAAAAATGTTTATCATTTTCATAATTGTCTAGTTTATTCCCACAGTAACCTTGATTTAAAGGGTGGAATCAAAGGATGGATTTTGTTACTAGTTTACTCCAGCAGTACTTTGATTCAAAAGACAGAATCAAAGGATAAATATTTATCATTTTCGTAATTGTCTAGTTTACTCCAACAGTAACCTTGGTTCAAAGGAAGATTTGGTTACGACAAAATCAAAGGCAGGATTTTTTTATTATTATTTATTATGTATGTAGTTAAATGCCAAATACACATCAACAAAGTCAGATTTATTTTATACCAAACAAGTGTTTCTCAAATCTCTCACCAACTCGATATATAAATCCTTCTCCGATCCAAGCAGCAACTCCCTATCGCTTTTCTTCTGTTCCCATCTAGCAAAATCTGATACAGAAGGCAACCTCAGTCCTCCTGGTCGAGACACAGATACCTAAGAATGTGATTAAAAGCCTCGACCAGAAACAAAAGACGACACTTTCTCTCCCGGTATATCCTCCACCAACCTCTCACCTACTGGCATAAGTCACCTTCACCCCCATTTTATCCACATCCATCAAAAAATTCGAACTTGCAGCCAACAAGCGCATGCCTTCATCATCAAATCCAACCTCCCAAACTGGACATCCGCCCGCCCACCAACCTCCAAAACGTCCTAATTACTCAAAACCACACTTTTAAGACATCCTGAACTGCAACATCCTGACTTACACCGCTGGACGAGACATCCTGAGTGGAGGGGGCGATTCATCGCAGCATAAGACCACAATCGCAGAATAACTGGAAATGCAATTGAATGACACGAGAGCCAATTACTGGCCCACCCCCCTGGCCCCCACCCCCCTCCACGCCATATATGTATCCATCCGCACATAACGCCGGAGCACCCTAATCCTTGCGCCAGGGTCTCTCCGTCGTGTACGGGTCAGATAATCTTATTGTCGGACCCAGCCTTACGTTGGGAGCCCTTAAAAGGGTTTAGTGGGCCTTGTTTGGCTTCACGTGGTCGCTGGCGTTGTTAGGGCTGGGAGCTGTGATAAGAAATGGGTGAAAAGGTATATGGGTAGGGGAGGGTGCACTCTGTAGGGGTGGGTGGGTAAGTGATATTCGGTAGTGGTGAGGTAAAATTGGTGTCTCTGAGATTTGATTCATAGGAAGTCGGACGGAGATATAGAGGAAAACTTTGATATTGCCCAAATGTGGTTTTGACGTTCGCGCTTGAAAAGTTAGTTAATTTAATGGAAGGATTGCATCATTATTTGGGGATATAATGTTTTATATTATTTGTTTAGATAAATAGTTTTTGAGTTAGAAAGATTTGTCAATAATAATGTGTTAATCAATTTAAGAATGTCGTTACGAAAATGTAACGTTACGTAAACAACGTTTTTTTCAGCGATAAATTTTTTAACCCCTTTTTTCCATTTCATGGTATAAAGGAAACTTTCCTGATTTCATTAAAAAATGTATTTGGTGTCACGTGATAATGTTTAATAACGATGAGACAATTTTGCAGATTTTGTTTTTACTTTTGAAGTATTCGCATAGATGCGAGTATCAGTTGAAAACTTTATGAGACTGTCTTTTTATTTTACCAAATTATAACTACTTGTAGTAAATGCATTTAGTTTTCACATAATATAGCTTTAAAAAAAATTCACATATGAAAAAAAAAATCGTTCTTGGTCTGACATTGAGCTTTTGCAACATTTTGTGATCCGTGTAAAAATAAATAAATAAATGAATAAATATATTTTGGTTTTCATTAGACAAACAATTAAAGGAAAGATTAGGTATACATTAAATTTATTCATTTCTTCAAGGGGGCTGAGGTTGGGTTGAGATACTTGAGGCACAGATTGAAGAACTCACAGCTTTATTTACACAAACATTATACGCAGCTTTATTTATTATTGTACCACACACATATAATTAGATAATACAATATTTAACACATTTAAAGACATATAAATATAAGTTCATGGAAGAATTCCACTTCTTGGCAGAAAATCCGATACTCAGTCACGCGTAGGATGCGCAAAATTTACATCCTCTCCGGGTGAGAGTCTGTAGGCTAATTGATACGCAGGATTGTGCTAAATATATTTCCTCTCTGGGTGAGATACTGTAAATTTAGAATTAAACGTTTCTCAGCAGGAGCGTAGGTTGTGCTGTACTTCCTTTCGAATGAGAATCTCGAGGCCAACTGACCCTTTCTCCTGAACGCCACAATGAACGTTCTGCCAGTGTATAGGAGGAAGCACTGTTACAGAACTAAAGTTTGGAAAATTACTTATTGCTCTTTATTTAACAAGAAAAAATTTGTAATAATAATTTTCACTAACAAACAATTTGTTAGCATTATTGCATCTATTTGTGTTCAAGAGCAGCAAATAAAGATATAAATCATAACCTGTGAGTATTTTTTTAAATATCTAGTTCAATAAAAATTCATACTATAGTTAAGTTTTCATTCTCATTTGAAATTTAAAGAAATAACTGCCTATATAAGTTGTTTAATACATAAAATATTAAACATTTAATAATCATTTTTTAAAAAACACATTTGTCAAAGTTTATTCTTAAAATTTAAAATATTTTCAAAACTAAAGTAAAATAGAATGTGATTTAAAATGTAATTATATATTTTTTTTTATCAAACAGAAAAAGTTTTTCTACTTCACAAATGCGATTAATAGGAGGAAAATAAATATAAATGTTTTGAAAGATAAACACTGAATTTTGACAAAAAACTCTTTTTAAAATTTAAAAGAAAAATAACTTTAAACTTGAATGCAGGGATTGATAATCTATTTTCACAAGAAATAAATGAAATAGTTAACCTAATAGTATGAAAAATATGCATATTAAAGTTTT
This sequence comes from Caerostris darwini, assembly GCA_021605075.1. Taxonomy (NCBI): domain Eukaryota; kingdom Metazoa; phylum Arthropoda; class Arachnida; order Araneae; family Araneidae; genus Caerostris; species Caerostris darwini. Next base: position 84,577 of record BPLQ01013206.1, read on the forward strand.
CTGTATGTAAATATATTTACTACAAGTACAATAAATGAAAATAGCATTTACATTTTTTTAGTAAGGAATTTAATTTAAAGATTTTCCTCCATATTTTAGAGAAATAATTCTTGACAATATTATGCAGTTTATATCACTTTTTTGCAATTTCAAAAACATTTTGAATTTATAATATTTGGGATTTTAAAGAAATTAATTTTATGTATTCAATATAAACTTATCAAAAGGGTTTTTGAAGCTTATACTTATAAAACTGGTATTGATTCTTTACAAATTCCTTTTTTCATAAAAAATTTATTAAAATACTCTTAATTATAAAGCAAATTTTGCTTTTACATATAAAATAAAAAGTATTTTATTATGAGGCAAAGAGTTTATTTATATTTGTTTTATAAGCGAATTATAAATCTGCTTTGAGGGGAAGAAGAATTTAAGATTCGGAATTACGTATGAAAATCGAATAATTTATAAAAAAAGAGAGTGAAATATTTCTCCGAAAATGATTAACATATCAATCCGAGACCTGTAATAAGCATTTCTTTATTTAGCTATTCATGAGAAATGAAAATTTGAATAGGAAAAAAAAACAATTTAAATATTACTGAAGTTTTAATTTAGTGGAAAATTCTTTAATATTATGCTTCAATGGAATCAAATTGAAAAAAAGGAATCAACTCCATTCTAAAAAAATACTCTTTATTGTTTAAAAATTGAAATCAAAAAGTAAAAATCTTTATTGTGTAAACGAATGAATAAGTTTTTTATTCAAAAAGGGAAAAAAAAATCCCTATCATTGTGGCGTAATGATAATTCCCCAAAAACTTGAATAATATGTATTGTTTCTTACCACCCAAAACTTCCTTTACAATTCTTTTCACCAATTAAAAAGCGCCCTCTAGCGGCAACTATTATTCTTATCCACACCTGCCTGTTTGGTTTTTTTTCCCACTCCCTTTAAGGTTGTGGGCATTTAATTTACTTCTGACAACCATTGCTATTGTTTTTTACTTATGATTAATTAGTTGTTGAAAGTCTGTTATTTATTTAAAGTGCAAAAGAGTACTTTTTTGTTCTTTATTTATTCATGAAGTATCGTTACATTTTATTCGTTGCTTTGTATAAAGCAATTCGAATTTATTCTCTGGAACTTTATGGTAATTCTTTTTTTTATTCCTTTGCAATTTAACTTAACGAAATATTATTGCAACCCATGTGATTTTATGTTTTATAAAAATTGGGAATCATTCCGGTAATTAATTCTTGAATTGATTTTTAATTTTCCTGAAGGTTTGGAATTTGAACTATCATCATAAAGAACTTATTTTATATGATTAATACAGTTGTTCGAGATTAAAAGCATTTTATTTTTTTTTAATCAAAACACATTATTATCAGAATTAGAATTCATTTTAATTATCTTAAATGAATAAAATTGGAAAACTATTATTCAAGTTATTTATTGTTGTATTCCTGCATGAATCAAACTAAAATGAGTTACAAATACTATTTTATAAAGAATTATTTTCAACATTAAATATTAGAGAGCTTTAATAATCTGTATAAATTGAAAAGTTCTTTATGTTTTGCTTTGATTTATGAAATAGTAAGGCTATTTATAAGATAAATGTTTATGTTTTAGCTAAGGTTATGAATAATTTGCCTTAAGTAAATTTGTGAGTTAATGTAATAAAAGAAGATCATACAAATTATAAGAAAAAATGATGGATTTCTCTTGTAACTTAAGAATGAAGTATATGCTTCGTTTAATTTATTAGTCGAAATAAAATATGTTTTTAAAAGCTTTATATATTTTGAATCAATTTCCGGTTTTGTTATGCATATCGAATTGCTTAATACAAGATAATGATAATTTTGCATTTTAGTATAAATTAAAAATAAATATTATGAATTAATGCTTTTGGCAAACATTAACAAATGAATTTAAAAAATCAATTATTTATGTATTGTATTAAATTGTGTAGTTTCAATTATAGTGCTTTTAAACACAAATTATTTCACTTAATATGATGTAATTAATTAAATCAATTGAATTGCAAAAAATGTGAATAAGTACATTTATTGTGATGTGTAGTGTTACTCGCTTCCATAGCATATCTTCAAGTTACATGTGCCCCCTGGTTGGGCTAAATGAGTAACAGCGGCGCTGTCCTTGCTTATGGCATAAAGATGAACTGTCTCTGTATTGCCAGCTGCATTAGAACAACAATAGCATTAGTTGTGAATCGTTTTTTTTTAATACAGGGAATAAAAAATTGGTTTTACTCTGTCTACTATTAAAATAGCACCGACGACATAAAAACATATTTGCGATTTATTGTGCATATTTGTAAATTTTCTGATAAAGTTTTACTTTAACTAAAATAAGTACTAAGAGTAATAAAATACTAATAAGTATAAAGAGTAATTACTTTACTAAGAGTAATAAAGTAATAATAAGTACTAATAAGTATAAAGAGTAATTATTTTAGTACTTTATAAGTACTAATAAGTATAAAGAGTAATTACTTTACTAAGAGTAATAAAGTAATAATAATACTAATAAGTATAAAGAGTAATTATTTTAGTACTATATAAGTACTAAAATAATTACTCTTTAAAGGGAAAAACCCAGATTACTCTGTAAAACTTATTTTCACACACAGCTATAGCACCTCTGAAAAGGCTATCTCCAATAAGCAACCACTTTCATAGTTTTTCAACGATCATTTATTATTAAATTCAGCATTCATCAACAACTACCGAAATTGCTATTAATTATCTGTGTCGTCGCCAAAGACGCCAAACAACTTCTTCTCGGGGCTCTCGCATTTCCATTATTCAGCTGCTGAAATGCAGTTCTCAGTTTGCAGTGGCAACAGTTGATGCGCGGGTGGCAATTAATCCGGATTCCCATTAAAGCCCGTAATTCATTTGTTAGCTCTGATTGATGTTTTAAGTGATTCGTCGCCAGCGCGGATCCCCTAATTGTTTAAAAGGAGGCCCCCTTTTCTGGAAATGGAATCGCTGCTGCTTCGGACATCATTACTCTGAGATTGGTTTCAGAGCACTGCAGCTGTCAGAGCCTGTGTGAATAAAAATGTGGCAATAAGCACTGCTACAAAGGTATATCAATGAATCTAAAATTCATAATTCTGTAAAATTCATAGTCCATAACTTTGCAAAATCCATAATCTGAAAGTCTGTAAAATCCGTTATCCATTTCGATGTAAAATTCATAACTCGTTTTTATGTAAAATTCATAATCAATGGCCATATTACATTTCATAATTCATAACTTTTTCCATAGTTCTCCAATCCCTAATCCATAGTTCATAATCCATAAACATCCAATCCCTAATCCATAAACATCCAATCCCTAATCCATAGTTCTGTGACATTCCGTGATCTATAACATTTTTAAATATATAAGCTACAACATTTTAAAATCCATAAGACGTAACTCTTTAAAATCAGTAATCTATAACTTTTGAAATCCCTAATCCATAGCTCTATGGCATTCCATGACCATAACTTTTTTAAATGTATAAGCTACAACATTTTAAAATCCATAAGACGTAACTCTTTAAAATCAGTAATCTATAACTTTTGAAATCCCTAATCCATAGCTCTATGACATTCCATGACCATAATTTTTTTTAAATATATAAACCACAACATTTTAAAATTCATAAGACGTAACTCTTTAAAATCCGTAATCTATAACTTTTGAAATCCGTAATCCAAAGCTCTGTGATATTTCATGATCCATAACATCTTGAAATCCATAATCCATATTTTTTTTATATCTACAATCCGTAACTCTGTAATGTTCTTAATCTATAAATCTTTAAAATACGTAATCAATTTGAATCTAAAGTCCTTTATCAATAGTTGTATGACATTTCATAATTCATAACTTTTTGGAGTCCATATAATTCTATAATATTTAATGATCCATAACTTTTTGAAATCCATAATTCGTAACTCTGATATTTCATGATCCATAACTTTTGAAATCCGTAATCCATAGATCTATGATATTTCATGATCCATAACTTTATGAAATTTATTATCATATTTTTAAAAATTCATAATCATATTTTTTTGAAATCCATAATTAGGAGTAATTCCTGAATATCATAGACAACATTGTGCAATGAAAAAAAATCTTTCATAGTTACTCCAGTAATACAATTTAATTCATTGGTAATTGTTGGCTTTGTAGATTGTCCATCCACTTTAACAATCCGGCAAAATCTATAAATTCCCTAATCCATAACTCGTTAAAATCCGCAATAAATTTCTATGTAAATTCCACAATCCATAGCTCTGTGTCATTTCATAATCCATGTCTCTTTAAAAACTATATAAAATCTATTTTATATAACAATCTTTAGAAAACAAGTGAAGATATATATATGAATACAATCATCTGGTTATTAGTAATGGATTTAAAAGTAAGATTAATAGAAAAGTAAATATTCATTAATAATTCAATGATGATTCAATCGATGTATTCAAAATAGATGATATAATTTTTTTTCAAAATAATTTAAAGTTTATTAAATAACATGTTGATCTCAGAACACATTTATATATTTGGAATGCACGTTTTTCAGAACTTAAGGATAAAATAGTTAAAAGTTAAAAATGAAAAAAAAAAACTTTAATAAATTAACATCATCATCATCATTGGCGTAACAGCTCCATGTTGGGCCAAGGTCGTCTGCCTACTGGCAGATTTCGAGATAGGAGATGTTTTCTTTTTACGGAGAAAGGCTGTAAGCCTTACGCCCAACAGCAAGTATTAGACAGAGAACTGTGGTTTAAAAGTGAATTCCGAACCACTTCAAACAATCATGGCATCGTCGGGACTCGAACCCGAAACCTATGTCATCGAGAGCCAAAGCGCTAGTTACTCGGCCATCAGGATCTTTGATAAAGAGATAAATAAAATAACAAATGCATTTTCCCAAATCGAATCAAATATTAAGGAGTTTATCATTGAGTAATATCTAAAAATACTTTATCTAAAAATACCCCATGATCTGATAAAAACAAGACTTGATTTAAAGACCATTTACAAAATCAAGTGCAGAAATTTCGATCCAAAATGCATAAGACAAAATCTCGTCCTCTTTTCTCCTTGTAATTACGATAACACAAAACGTTTAAGGACGAAATAAAGGACGAAGAACGATCTTTCCAGCATATCTTAATAGGATATTTCCATCATATTTATAAATATATTTCCAGCATATATTTAAATCGAAAATGCATAAGACAAATCTCGTTCTTCACCTTGTAATTACGATAACACAAAACGTTTAAGGATGAAATAAAGGACGAAGAAGGATATTTCCAGCATATCTATAAATATATTCCCAGCATATATTTAAACAGCAAATAGTTAAACGATGTAAAAGAAAAGAAACTTAAATAAACAAATAAAATAAGTATATTTTCCCAAATCGAATGAAATGTTAAGGAGTTGATCATTGAGTAATATCCAAAAATACCCCATGATCTGATAAAACAAGACTTGATTTAAAGACCATTTACAAAATCAAGTGCAGAAATTTCGATCCAAAAATGCATAAGTCAAAATCTCGTTCTTCTTTCTTCTTGTAATTACGATAACACAAAACGTTTAAGGACGAAATAAAGGACGAAGGAAGGATCTTTCCAGGCTTTCGGACATTAATAACTCTGAAGGAATGACAGAAAGCTTTATGGCACCAGAGAAGAACAAAGAAGAAGAAAGAAAGAAGAAAAAATAATAATAAGACTTGAATTAAACGAAAATTTATTATTAAATCATTCCGACATTTTGTGCAAGCCGCAGTCGTAGTAATTGCTTTCATGCTACAAAAGATACTCATAAAAATATATGAGTGCACGGGTGAGGGGTGAGGTATTTTGAGGGGGGGGGGGGACCACAACAGAGAAGAGACACTGAGTTGGAAAGAAGAAGGGAAAAAAAAGTGCCGTGTTATAAAAGCTCCGAAGCTCACTTGGAAAATTTTCGCCACCGTTTTATTCGTCGGCGTAAGAAAGTTAAGAGGGGAAAAAGAGGAAAATATCAGGGAATAAAAAGGAGGAGAATAAAAAGTTATAAAAAATATGAGTAAATTGCAGAATTTAATCATGCTCGGTTTGCCAGGAGCGAATTTTATATGAAAAGCTCCTCTTCGAGCAACAATGCAACAAGTCACGGTGTCGCAGCGAAATTTCGGATTCTTGGAAACCGTGTCCTTTAAGTACATTGAAAGAATAACAACATAGGATTTATTCTTATAAAATGCAATGCCACTTATTTTATTTTGTAACCAATATTTGAATATTTTGATGACAGTAAATAAATACATTTTAAGATATAAATGTCGACAGTTCAGATACATTTAAATATCTTTAGAGTTTCATAATATTTATTAATTATGCAACAAATACCATTTTTCAATTCCTACTATTAGTTCACACTCTCCCTATATATATCTTGTTCAAATTTTCAATTGTTCCTAAAATACTTTTTATTCATCCACTCACGTTCAAATACATTTTATTTTTAACATGTAGTGGATGACACTGGATGTTAATATAATTTTTATCAAATATTAATTCATTATTTTAATTTAATTAATTAATTTTAGTTCTATATGGGAGGAAATATAGAAAGGAAAAGTGAAAAATGCAAGGAAATTTTTTTTTTCTTTTCCACTTAATATTGTGATTCTGTCATACTACTGTGTCCAAAAATTTAAGACCAATTTTCAATTTAAATTTCTCCGGGCTTATGAATTTCAATTTTTTTTAGATTGCTGGCACTGTCCTTGACATCTGTGTGAAATTTGACGTCAAAATATTCATTAGTGTTTGAGTTACGCTTGGCTTTGTGAGACGCTAAAACTGATTCCGGCGATTTTTGAAATGTCTAAAATAATTGAGCAAAGAACTTGCATTCAATTTTGTTTGCGGAAACGTATAGAATGTTGCAGAAGGCATTCGTTGAGCATTCTTATATCGGAAAGAGATGTTTAGAAGTGGTATAAACAGTTCAAAGAAGGCAGAGAAAGCGTGGAAAAGAAGAGCCCTTTGGTCGACCATCATCCTCAACTGACGAAGCTCGGGTCCAAAAAATTAAAGAATTCGTGCTTGCAAAGTGCTTTCGTCAAAAGTGAAACCCATATCTTTCCACAACCCCCGTATTCACACCGTGCGACTTCTGGCTATTTCCTAAACTCAAAAGACCACTCCGGAGACACCGTTTTGATTCAACTTGAATCGTCGCGCGATTTGAAGGCCGTCCCAGCCGATGACCTTTTAGCACGCATTGAGGATTGGAAAAAAAGTTGGCATAAGTGCATTGTGTCAGGAGGGGATTACTTTGAAGAGGATAAAATGAATTTGAAAGAATAAATAAAAAGTATTTGAAAAAAGAAATAATTGGTCTTCCTTTTTGGGCACAGTAGTATTTCCTTTAAGTGCATTGAAAGAATAACAACATAAGATTTATTCTTATAAAATTCCACTTATTTTATTTTGTAGGTAATATTTTAATTTTTTGAGGACAGTATATGCATATATTTTAAGATTTTTAAAAGTATTTGAATATTCTTTCAACTCTCTGATTTGTATATTTTCCAATGTAGTGTTTATTCTATTAAGTTCCTTTTAAATTTTTCTAATAATTTTCCTAATGTATTTATATATTTTATATATTCTAGCATTTGATATTTCCCCCTTTTTTTAAATTTTAAATTTTTTGATATTTTTTTCTGTTTTTGTAAAAAGTTTCCTCATTGTTCAACTTCTGTACCTCCCAAAGTGAATTTTGCGAAAATTTTCCTGCCTCCATCGTGTGTCCATTTAATTTCACCCACATCCTTCCCAAACTGTACAGGGGCAACTCAGCTCTAGGCCCAGTGATGTGGAGTGGTGTAATAATAGTAGCAATCAGTAACTATATAACTATGTTACTATGCTATAATGGCCTTTTTTAAAGTCAGTTTCATATAATGGCGTCCATTAACGTTATTGTTATCTTGTGGCAAAGATTAATTTTATTTATATGTAGTTGATCGATTAACTTATTGCTGTTTAGTGGCATCCAAAGTAATAAATATGCAGCAAATTCCGTTTTTATATAGTATTCTAATATTATTCAACAAATAAGTAATATTATTAACATTAATAACAATTATTGTTGTTGTTCTAATGCAGCTGGAAACACAGATACAGTTAATCTTTATACCATAAACAAGACCTGCACCGCTGTTACTCATTCAGCACTACCCAGGGGGCAGGTGCAGCTTGAAAATATACTACGGACGCTAGTAACACTATCCCCACAATACTCTTACGGTCATATTTAGTCTGAAACTACGGTTTAAAGTCCATGGCACCTCCGGGACTCGAACCCAAAACCTGTGGTACAGAGAGCTAGAGCGGACAGAGAGCTACAGACATCAGGCAGGCTATTATTGTTACAATAATATTATTATTAACAACAATAATTATTCTTACTATTCAACAAATGCCATTTTTATAAATATTTTCTGGGAAATAGTAGCATTTTAAATAATTATCCTGTTTAAAAATATTAATTAATTTTTCTATTTCTTATAACTATTTTTGGCATTGTTTACGATATGTTTTTTATTTTCACAATTACTTGAAATGTTACATTTTAAGATTCTTAAAAGCATTTGTACAGTCTACATTTACATCTTTAGAATTTCAGAATTATTAAAAAATATGGAATAAATGCCATTGTTACATAGTATTCCAATATTATTCAACAAATAATTAATATTATTAACAAAAATAATAGCATTGTTGAAGAAGTAAATAATAGCATTGTTGTTATTCTAATGCAGTATGCAGTACAGAGACAGTTAATCTTTATGCCATAAGCAAGAGCTGCACCGCTGTTACTCATTTAGCACTACCCGCAAACACTTATAGCTTGAACATATGCTACGGACGCGAGTAACACTACCTCTGCAGCAATCTACCCCTCCGGGACCTACGGTTTAAAGTGAATTCTGAATCACTACAAACATCCAAGACACCGCCGGAACTTTTTCCTGTGTTACCGAACGCTAGCCACTCGGCCATCAGGTTATTATTGTTAATAATAATTAACAATAATAGCTATTCTAACTATTCAACAAATGCCATTTTTATAAATATTTACCTGGACATAGAAGCATTTTAAATAATTATCCCTCTTAAAAATATAAATTATTATTATTTTTTATTACTATTTTTTTGCATTGTTTACATTATTTTTTTTTTATATTTCAAAATTAATTCAATATGTTAACACCTAAATTTCTGAAATTGTAATTTCATAAGTAATCGTATAATTATTTTATACGAATTTATTGACATATTTAATGAAGCTGAAGAAATCTGAGTTAGTTTCTATAGAGCTAAAAATTAAAAGACCTTTTTTTTTTTTTTTTTTTTTTGGAATAAAATCATATTCGCTAAGAATTTTGCTAATTGGTGTAAAATTTAGATTAATAACAACATAAAAAAATAATACAAATAAAAAGTTACGAAAAAAAATTAATTTAAATAAAAAATAATTGAGAATGTAAAACATAAATATCTGCTAGATATTATCAAACATTAAAAAATATATATATATTAAAAAAAAACATCACAAAATATTTACCCTTTTAATTTGAAGGAAAATTTTAAAAACTAATAAAATACAATTCCTAATCACGCAAATGTTTTCGAATGATTTATTAGTGAATAAAAAAATTAATTAAATAAGCCATGAATCAAAAAGTTAAATCAGAATTCGTAAAGGGATGTGATGTTTCCATTAGTAATTCTTATGCGGATGATTTTTGTGCTAAGTAGTTTAAAAAGCGCTATTTTCAAAAATAAAATGTACGGTTTTTATAAACCGAAATAAGATAATCAGAATTTTTTTGTGGTGTTTGACTACTCAACAAATAGAAATAATTTGAAATTCTGACAAAAAAATGTATTAAAAAAAAATAAATGCCATCACTTTGGGAAAGTTGAAAGTCAGTTGAAAAAAATATTATATATTCAGTCGACAAAAAAATCTGCATTATCTTTAAGCTTTTAAAGTTTATTTATTTTTGTTTATTTCTTGCCAATATTAAGAAGATGCTGATTAAAAGTACATGATTATTAAAGTCAAATTCAAAAGGGAAAATGAATTCAAGGTTGGAAAGTTTTATAATTTAATAATTTGAATTATTTTTATAATTATTTAATGAATATAATGAGCATTATACACTGAAGTGACAAAAGTCATGGGATAGCAATATGCAAATTTTCAGATGGCAGTAGCATCGCGTAGAACAGGTATAAATGCGCAGTGCTTTCGCAGAGCTTTCATTTCTGTTCAAGTTATTCATGTGAAGAGGTTTTGACGTGATGATGACCGCACGACGGGAATTAACAGACTTTGAACGCGGAATGTTAGTTGGAGCTAGACGCATGGGTCATGCCATTTCGAAAATCGTTAGGGAATTCAACATTCCCAGATCCACTGTGTCAAGAGTGTGCCGAGAGTATGAAATTTCAGGCATAACATCCCACCATGGACAGCGCAGTGGTCGACCGCCTGCACTTAACGACCGAGACCGGCGACGTCTGCAAAGAGTCGTAAATTCTAACAGACAAGCAACACTGCGTCAAATAACCGCAGAAATCAATGTGGGACGTACAAGGGACTTGTCTGTTAGAACTGTGCGGAGAAATTTGGCTTTCTTGGGCTATTCCAGCAGAAGACCGACTCGAGTGCCTTTACTGACAGAACGACATCACTTGCAGCGACTCTCTTGGGCACGTGAGCATATCTGTTGGTCCCTAGATGAATGGAAAACCGTGGCCTGGTCCGATGAGTCACAATTTCAGTTGGTAAGAGCTGATGGTAGGGTTCGAGTGTGGCGCAGACCCGACGAAGCCATGGACCCAAACTGTCAGCAAGGCACTGTTCAAGCTGGTGGTGACTCCGTAATGGTGTAGGCTGTTTTTTCATGGCATGGACTTGGTCCTCTGGTGCGACTGGACCGAACATTGACTGGAAATGCCTATGTTCAGCTACTTGGAGATCACTGGCAGCCATTCATGGACTTCATGTACCCAAACAACGACGGGATTTTTATGGATGACAATGCGCCATGTCACCGGGCCACAACTGTTCGTGATTGGTTTGAAGAACATTCTGGACAATTCCAACGAATGATCTGTCCACCTAGATCGTCCGACAGGAATCCCATTGAGCATTTATGGGACATCATCGAGAGGTCTGTTCGTGCCCAAAATCCTGCACCATCAACGCTTTCACAATTATGGACGTCTATCGAGACAGCATGGCTCAATATTCCTGCAGAAGACTTCCAACGACTTGTTGAGTCCATGCCATGTCGAGTTGCTGCACTTCGCCGGGCGAAAGGAGGGCCGACACGATATTAAGAGGTATCCCATGATTTTTGTCACTTCAGTGTATATATAGGCCAAATTGCAAAATAGGAGCCGATAGGATGCGGTGACTGTTTGTGGCGCCAGCTTAGTGAAAAGTCGCCAAATACTGTAACCATTAATACTGCTACACCACACCACACCACATTATTGTGCCTAGAGCTGAGTTGCCCCTATACAGTTTGGGAATGATGTGGGCCAGAAGTCTGATTGGGCTGTATGATGTTGCAATTTATTTCCCTTACCGATGCAACCAGTTACTTGGCGGACTTTAGCGAAAAGAATTTTTGACGCCAAATCCCAACGGCCTATGTTCTGCTATATTACCTATATATATATAAATTTTTTATAAAAATAGATTTAGTTTCTCACTACATTGAAGCATATTTACCTTATGATTTGGCTATATATCGTTCAGTCTAAAATAAAATAAATTAAAACTACAATTCAAAAACAACATTGGTACACCATTTATTTCTTAGATTTTGGCGAGTTCATCGATTGAACAGCGGGTGCTAAATTTTGAATTTTTATTTTATTAAAAATTTAGATTCCAATGCATCTTTATCTTATATCTATTGACATCCATTTTATGATTTCGGTCTGTGTTTTATACAAGTCTGTTCGTCCCTCGTTCTAAACACTGTAGGTAAGATCGAGTAGCTAATATTCATTCACTGGGATTCTTGGAGAGCGGCCAAACAACCGGTTGGCTTTGCATAACAGTTCCTCCCTGTCACCTTTCGGGCAGGGTGCCGCACAGCTGTTGGGCAAAGGCGGCAACCTGTCACTTCTTGCGGCCATCAGCTGCCGGAGGTGCTCTTCGTTGACATGACCCTTGCAAAGAGTGGTGATTTCACCATTAAGATGGGTATCTGTGTCCTAGTATCTGGCATAGCAGTACGGAGACATTTACGCAGTTTCAAAATTATAATGTTTTTTAATAACTGGATTTATTTAAATAACTAGTTTGTCATTATTTTTGTTATTATTATCTATTATTTATGGGAATTCAAACTTAAATACCGTATATTTCTGTGTATAAGCCGAAATGTTTTAGAACATTATCTAAAGCTAAACTATCAGGGTCAGCTTATGTACGAATTTGTTAAAATCGCAAAATAAATAGGTAAATAATCGGCTGGGCTGATATACAGGTTGTCCATATAATTGAGATTTTAATATAAGAACAAAACTCGTAACTTAGTACTTTTAAGTAAAAAAAGAAACAAACAAACAAACAAAAAAAAAAACTATAGAATTCCAAACGATTCTCTTTTCTGGAAAACTTTGAAGCAAAATCGTCTTTGCTTTCATCAGACAATATTTTTGGATAATTTTACGTTTTAATTATTAGCACATGAAAGAAATTAAAATAAATATTATGTATAAAAAAAAGCTCTTAGAGAAGAAATTAAAATTAGCCAGTGAGAATAGCTCATTTAAGAAATTTAAATAAACCAATAAGTATAGCTTGTGAAATAAATTTTTAAAAAATTAATCAATAAGAATTGAAAGTGGCTAAGGACACAAAAACTGATCAAGGAAATGAAACATACCTCTCTTGAAAATAATGCTCATAATTTTATCAGTAAAATTCATAAATCTTTCAAAGGACGTTCCAAAATCCCAGTTTCTGAATAATTCGTCAAATTCACTTTCAATTATTGGAAAATCTGGATGCATATTAGCATCACTTTCGATGCTTGCAGTACTAGAATTGAAAAAAAAAAAAAAAAAAAAGTTTCTCTATTCATTCACACGTTTCTGTCTCCCTTTTTCGCCATCTCGGCTTATATACGGGTTTTGAACTTTGGGTAAATATTTTTAGTAAAGAACTCTCTCTCGGCTTATATTCGGAAATATAGGGTAAATAAAAATGTTTCGCAACTTAACTTCAAGCTTATTCATTTTATTAAAGCACTCACTTTAAAATTGAAAGAAGTGAATGAGTCAACATTTAAGAAAATACTAATTACCAAATGCTTCACTTAATTTGTGGCTGACGGCACATATTTATTTATTTATTTTTATTTTTTTATTTATGTATTTATTTATTTATTTTTTTTTTTGAGTGTGGATGAAACATGGATCTCGTATTCGATGCCAGTTGTAGGACAGGAATAGTCCATTTATTCACGATAAAGGGAGAAAGTTGCATTCTGGGGGGATTTTTAAGGATATTATCCAGCATTTGTATGTCAGGTAGAAAAAACCCTAGAACATTCCTACTTGGCAACGTGAGATTACCATTTATCAACTATTACCAGAAGAAATATATAATTTCTTCAAACTCTTTTATTTGTTTTGGGTAATTCAATCGAATACATTACATTTTAACTATGAGTATTATTTTACGGAGCAGCTATTTCGTGTCCTGGATCACTTTTCCTTTGGTAATTTAATTTTTTTTTTTTTTTTAACATGCTTTTTTTATATTTCTTTCATTTCGTTATGTTATTTTCACCAGCTCTTTTTTTAAAATTATTTTCGTAATATTTATTTACGTTTCTTTCAAAAGCTAATAATTATATAATTAAATAATTAAATATTGTAAAAGTGCCTTATAACATCGCCTGGTGAAAGGAGAGACAATTTTATTTCAAAGTGAAAAATATATTTTTCAAGAAAAAAAAATCCTTTCCAATTCTAAATTTTTTTTCATTTTTTAAGATTGCTATTGTGCGTTTTGTTCTTACATTCAATTCTAAATTTCATTCTAATTTCTAAATTCAATTCTAAATAAGCACATATACTGATAAATATGAATATATTACCGAATTTTTTTTTTTTTTTAAAACTTTATAGTCTTACAAAAAAATTCAAATATTATTAGCAATCATTTTTGTTATGTATTAAATTAATGACAAAATATTTTGTTGCGACTCGACAACCAACAATGAGCCCTAAATAATAAATAGGAATATATTTTATAAGTATGCTTTTATCTTTCATTCTTTTATTAATGCAATCCGTATTGTATTATAAAAACTGTATTATTGTATTGCTCTAAAAACTTTTGAAGAGTTAATTAAATTTTCTTATAGGAGAAATTGATATTTATTTATCTGAATTGAATTTTTAATGAAATATGTTTTTAAATTAGCAAGTTAAGAAAATATACATTTAGTATTTTTATATATTATATAACAATTCTAATTTAATATTTTATACAATGGAGTATTTTTATTTTATTTTTCATAAATTAGATAAAATTGTAAGTAGGTTTTTTTCATACTGTAGTGTCCCCAAATATATTACATTTTCATTTAATTCTGAATTCAATTTAAAACTATCTTATCAGAAATAATGTTTTTATATTTAAAAGTTTATCAATTCTTTACAAAGTAATTTCTGCATAAAATTGTTTGGGTGTGAAATTTTGTTGTTATATTTGCATAAAAACTGATGATTTTAAGAAATGAGATGAGAAATTGAAATATTTTTATTCAGTAGATTTTATTTTTCTTTTGTGTTATTTTCTTTAAAATATTGTTAACTGTAGCGTTATTTCAGCAATATTATACGTATATTAGAAGCCATTGCTATATATTTTTATTTAGAATTGCGCTGAAATCTTTTTCATTAATTTAAAAATATGAAAAAATATAAATATATAACACAACATATACAATAATATAAAAAATTCTTAAAATATATAATAACTTAAAAATATTTTTTGAAATATCTGAAGATTTTTTTTTAGGTATTAGTTAGGAAAATAAACTAGTTTGAAGTATAAATAAAATATTTTAGTGAATATATAGATAAAAACTAAAATTTCATTTTGTAAAGCTTTTATTAAAATATAGAATGAACTTATTAAATTTTCTTTGATAACATTGAGTCTACTTTTAATTTTTCTTAAAAATGTTGTTAACATTATTTAGTTCTTGAATTTCTGATTAAAATTGAAATCTAAAAAAATTAAAAACGCTATGAAAGTCAAAAATTAGTTAAAAATAATATGAAAAATAATATCTAGTAAATATATTTCTTTTATTCAAACACAACTTTGTTTTTCAAAACTTTCTGCGGCTTACAATGAAAATATAATTACTTTAAGTTGTGTTTTGTTAAAATTAAAAATATTCGAACAGTATAATTCAAAACGTTTTATTTCACATCATAGGTTATTTAACTGTCAAAAACATCAGGAGATGTTTGAAACCATTTTTAATAGTTAAGTTTTTTAAATAGAATTGCATGAATTAAAAAAACAAATATTAAATAATTTATTTCAAATTTTAACAAAATACAAGATATATTTATTGATATTTTTCAAGTTTTGAAATAATTTATTTGCTGATCAGTAATAGTAAAGAATACTTACATAAAACGCGATTCACATATGCACTTTAATGACAAATTGCTGGAATTTCATTTGTGTATAACATCTGCTTGTTATTAAAAATCAAGTCAATTTAATTTGCAATTTAAATTTTTCCTGGGGCAGCTTTGCTTGTGTTATTTCTTAACTTAGAGAAAATATTTGTTTAAATTTTTTTGACATGAAATAGTTTGATCAAATTATTCTTGAAATTTATATTAGTGTTTGGAAATTTGAAACTCTAGTTTAATATTTAAACCGAAGTTGAAAATAAATTAATTTTTAATGTTTAATTCATTATTCTTTTTTTTTTTTTTTTTAGATTAAACGTTTCAAATGAATATATATATATTCTAAAACATTTCTGTATGCAAGAGTATTTAATCTTATCTTCTTCAGAATTGCTTTTAGTTGGTATTTTCTGCGATTAATATTTTGTTGCATTCCCTTCTGCTATTCGATCTATGCAATAATATTGTAGCATTTTTTTCTCAAGAGCAAAGTTTTGGCATTTCATTCCCAGGAGAGAGGAATGTATGCTGTTTGAGAAATATATAATAAACCCTCAAATTTGACAAAAATTTGACAGCAGATAATATCATGGGTAGTTATGTTATTGAGACTCGGAAAATTAGCGAATGTCTGTGGGAACTTCACTAGTCGAAACCACTACAGATTGAATATGAACTAGGTGATAGACCCCGGGCTGACAAATGTCTACTCCAATGAGAAGGGAGGGAAGCTTCCCTCTTAACGGATTGTCTTAAAAGGAGTTTTTTGTGGCTGAATAGCCAAAGTTTTTGCCTGTTTTTCAAAGTGAACTTCTTGTGGTTTCGTGTATGATACCGTGTGATAATTAAGGTCTGCCGCAGATCAGGCAATCAGATTTGACGTAGATTCGAGAACTTCAAAAAGTCTCCGACATTGGAGTAAACCGCACTTGGGATTTAATCGTGCACTTGTGATCAAATTTAATTTTTAATTTTTCATATCTTCGTATAATAATCCATAGTTCATTATTTGTGTGTATATATATATATATATATATATATATACAAATAATGAACTCTAAATGAATATATATATAATCTAATAATGATATATATATATATATATATATATATCTTAAAATTGGCTCTCTTTTTTGATGCCGTTATAAGTCTAGTATACGCCGAGATGTTACAATTTATTTCTGGACAGTTTGGAGGTAAAAGTATACAGTAACAGTATTCAAACAATGTTCCAAGAATTGTTGTTAAATAGCTTTATAATAATATTATTTGTTTAGTTTCACAAAATAAATTAAATGATGGCTCCATTAAATATTTTAATACTTAATAATTTATTATTATTATAAATTTTCGTGAATTAAGAAAATTTGAAAACCTCTTGTATGATAGATCCTTTTGATCAATGTGTATAATATCGCTAACAAAACTATAATTAAAAATGTATTTAAGCTATTAAGCAAATTTTCATTTAAATTTTTAATGAAATTCTTTATATGCTTTTACTTTATTTACCATTAAAACGGAATTTCTCATTCTAAAAGTAACAATAATATAATTTAATCTACATATTTAACAATATGCAAAATATTTCATTTAAATGCAATTTTTTAGCATTTTTATTTCGCAGTACTAAATTCATTGCGATCCACCGTATAAATTATATTTTATGGAATAACTTTGTTTCGATACAATAAACCTTTGCTTGCCAGACATCTTGTGAAGTCCCTTCTTTTCCCCGTGGTTTCGAAAAGTTTCATTTTGCTCCTTGACCACTGTATCCTTGTGCTCCTGATAAGTTGGCAGATAATCTCAAAGACAAACTTCTATTTCAAACAGTTCCTTTAACTTGGCTGCAGCACGCCTTGGGTTCTTGGCCTGGTTTTCTTTAAGATAAATATTACATTGGCTGTGTTGGCTTGCATTGTGATGCCTGGCTTCAATGCATCTTCACATTTTCTATACAATTGTTTTGGTTTTCGATTTTAAAGTTAAAAAATATCTGAAAATTAGTAGGTTATTACTTTTATCAAATTTATAATAAAAAATATTTTATTATGGAATTTCTAAAAAAAAAATTGTTGCAATTCTTCTATCTTTCTATGCCTTTAAATGTTAAAATTTTGAATATTATTAAATCAAAAATAACTGTAATAATAATGATAATATTCATGAGAGATTTTCATTTGAAATTTAAAAACGATATTAATATTGAAAGTTTGAGCAAAATTTAATATCCGAATTATTATGTGAATTTGTTTTTAGTACTTAGTTTTGATAATATTCGTGAGATATCTGAAATTTTAAAAAATAAAAAACAATATTGATACTAAAAATTAGAGCAAAATTAAATATTCCAATTATTTTGTGAATTTATTTTTTAGTACTTATTAGTGCTGATAATATTCATGAGAGATTTTCATTTGAAATAAAACAAAAAAAAAAACAATATTGATAATGAAAATTAGACAAATTTAATATCCGAAATTATTATGTGAATTTGTTTTTAGTACTTAGCATTGATAATAAACATGACAGATTTTCATTTGAAATTTAATATAAAAAACAATATTGATAATAAAAATTAGAGCAAAATTTAATATCCGAATTATTTTGTGAATTTGTTTTTAGTACTTATTGTTGTTATTTTGTTTATTTTGAATTAATCTTTTATATCAAGCGTATTTTTATATGAAGATAATGTTTTATACGAAAAATATAACATTGAATTAATAATAGTTAGTAAATATTTTTTTATATTATTTTAAAGTATGTGAATTGACTAAATACGAATAGGAGATATTTTATTTGTTCATTTTTAACTGTAAAATTGGAAGTCAATAAATTTTTGTTTAAATATTTGCTTAATTTAGCTTTATACCTGAGAAGAATTAGCGAAAAGTAATATAGAATTTCTTTGAATGTTTTAAATTTTTTTTCCTAACATTTGAAATATATCTTTAAAAAAAACAAAATATTAATCCTACTAAAATTTTTAACCTTGATATTAATTTAATTTTTTAATTAATTTAAAACTTATTTAAGAGTTATTATTTTCTTTGATCTTTTTTTATAACAAATTAAAACAAACAAAACATTTAAAATTATAAACATAAACAACAACAACACACTCATGTAAAGACATTTCAATTGATTTATGGAAAAAGGAAAAAAAAAAAACTGACAGAGATAAAACAGAACGAAAATTATTATATATTAAATATATAATATAATAATATATTAAATTATTATATATTATATTAAATATATAGTATAATAATATATTAAATTATTACATATTATAATAGAAAAATATTTTCTTAATTTAGCTTCATGCCTCAGAAAAATTTGCAGAAAATAATACCCAATTTTTTAATCATTTAATTTTTTTTTAAGACTTGAAATATATCTTTAAAAAACAGCAATATATTAAACCTATTAAAGCTTTTAACATTGATATTAATTTAATTTTTTAATTAATTAAAAACTTCTTTAATTGTTATTACCTTCTTTGACTTATTTTATAACAAATTAAAACAAACAAAGCATTTAAAATTGTAAATGTAAACAACAACAACAATACACTCATGTAAAGACATTTCAATTGGCTTATGGAAAGTGAAAAAATAAATAAAATAGAACTTGCAGGGTTAAAACAGAAAGAAAATTATTATATATTATATTAAATATATAATATAATAATATATTAAATTATTATATATTATATTAGAAAAATATTTTCTTAATTTAGCTTTATGCCTCAGAAAAATTTGCAGAAAATTTTACAGAATTTTTTTGAATTTTTTATTTTTTTTTTTTTTTAAGATTTGAAATATACCTTTGAAAAAAAAAAAAAAAAAATAAACCTATTAAAATTTTTAACCTTAAAAAATATTAATTTAATTTTTTAAATTATTTTAAAACTTCTTTGTTAATACTTTATTATTTTTATAATAAATTAAAAGAAACAAAACATTTAAATTTGTAAACAACAACACACTCATGTAAAGACATTTCAATGGGTTTATGGAAAGCGAAAACTAAAAAACAAAATAAATAAAATAAAACTGGGCAGAGATGAAACAGAAGGAAAATTATTATTCGATTTCCACTCGTCCGAATAGAATTCGAAACAAAGAGTTTAAGCGCGGAAACAACACACTCTGATTGTGACTTGTGCTAGCAGCTGTCGACGCCGTTATCGTCTCACTAATATTTGTTTAACAAATGTCTTTCATCCGGAGAAGATGAACCACTGTTCCGCTCAACTCTTCTCATTCGCGTTTTGATTTGTGACGTTTTTTAGGGGGTAGGGGTAGGGCGTAGGGGGTTGAAGCAGAAGGGGGTGGAGGGAAGGGAGGGACCGATGGCGGAAACGTACAGCTTGATTAAAAATGCTGACTAAAGAAACTCTTACAAAATCTGACGATGATAGGGGTTGTTGAAAGGGCTCCAAGTTAGGGGGTGGGCGAAAAGGGGGGTGGGGGAGACATCCCCTCCCCTCTTCGTCACAAGAACGATATAATAACAAAGGAAGAGGAGAGTAAGGAAAAAAAAAATTATATATATATTTCGAGTTTTTGCCGTGAAAAAGCAATCCTTTTTTTATTGCTACCTCTCGCTAGTAGTAGTGTGCCGCCGGTGGATATTGCAAACGATATTTTTTTTCTTCCCCCCCCCTTACCATCTCAAACTTCCTCCTCATCGTGTTGTGTTGATCGTTTTCGACAGGCAAGTTTCACGCGGGCTTAGCTCGATCAAACAGGATATAATTTGGTGTTAACATAAGTTTCGGAATGGTGGCAGGATGATTGGAATGGACTGATGCCATCCTCTGCTTCACTTAAAAGCTTTATTTAAACTTGCTCGAAAAATGCCATTTTCGGTGCAGCATTCATTCTTTAAGATCGTATTGGTGAAACGGTTATTTTATGACGTGTTTTAAATCTATCAGCGATTGCATTCGATGCTTGTGGCTTTTTTTTTTTTTTTTTTAATTTAGAAGGTTTACTTCAGACCAAATAATGAATAAATTTCATTAAAAATAATTTTATGTTTATAGTATGAATTCATAATTAATTTAAATACTACTACTAAGACACCACACCACATCACTGTGCCTAGAGTTGAGTTGCCCTTTTACAGTTTGGGAATGATATGAGTGAGAAAGAGTCTGATTGAGCCATATGACGCTTTGCAGTTATATGAGACCGGGACCTATGGTTTAAAGTGGATTCCGAACCATTACAAACATTCATGGCACCACTGAGATTCAAACCCCAAACTTGTGGTATCGAGCGCCAGAGTGCTAACCACTCAGCCTAATTAATTCCAATCATCCAGATATACTTTGCAGTTAACTGTAA
>BPLQ01013208.1:0-29871 GCA_021605075.1 Caerostris darwini
ACTTCCTTCTAAAAAATTCACATACAAAAATCAAATTAAATGCAATTAAATAAATTTCAGTTGAATTGCTTCGTTTAATTCATTTTTGTAATAAAATTTCAGCAATTCAATAAATTTTAAATTATGTTTTAGTAAAATCATCAGTAAAATTACAACTCACTATACTCAAATTTTTATTTAGGCATAATAAATTCGGCAATTATTTATATTTTGTTTTTCAAATCAAGCTTTTCATGTTTATGATCTACCTGGAATATTTTACTGGAGCAATTATACTGTCGATGCGAAATCATCATCGAATCTATAGTACTCTTTTTTCATACCAATAATTGTTACAATTTTATAGATAGTAACTATAACTATAAAATTAATTATTTTAATAACTGTGAATCAAAGTACAATTTATGATGAATATTAACTAAAAATATATATAAAAAAATCTAGAAACTATAATACTTTCTAAATTTTAATCAACACAATATTGAAAATTAAACTTTTGTGTCTTGAAGAAGCTAATACCCAAATAACAAAAAATATATCAGATTAGATTTTTAATGTTATTTAATTATCATATTAGGCTATTAATGTTATTTACTTAACGTTATTAGTTACCATATTATTAGCAATATTATAAAAGTACTAATTATTAATAATCTCATAATTTGACACTTAATTGTATAATATAAAAATGATAGCAATTATTACACTACATTTTAAATCAATTAACTGAAGTGCTCTTTTATTCTTGCAATAAAAAAATTCATTGAAACGAAGTTTTAATTATTATCAACAACAAATTCAGTAATAAATGTTAAGAGAATTATATATTTAATCTTAGTATATAAACTAATTATCATAATTCAATTTATATAATTTGAGTGGCTATTTTTCTGAGACAATATAGTACTAAAATAAATACATTAGAAGGATTTTAGGATATTTTAGTTGCAGCTCAATTAAACCAAGATATTTTTGAATGATTTCAAAAAATCCGATAGTATTTGACAATTTATTAATGAGCTCAATGCTTTTCTGAATGTTTCTTCAATAAGCAATTGCTACATTCATATTGCTATTACAGAAATTAATTGTTTTAAATTTTTTTTAAATTAAAGAACAATTATTTTCATCTAATATAAACATATTTTCAAACATATTTATTAAAAGGGATTTCGCTTTATATTTTATAACGCTAAACTTATTATTTTTTAATTGAACAATGACAAAAAATTTGCTTTGTCTGAATTATATAATTATAATACTTATTAATTATATTATTATCATATTTTTTTACTCATTCCATACAGTTTTTAAAATATAAAATATATTATAGCTACAGAACTAATTATGTACTACACTTTGAATACACGAGCAGTTAAAACAATAATATTATTCAACAAACATAGAAAATGTACAATAATTGATATGTTATTAAATTTAAACAAGCCACACAGTGAGAAATGTCGTCAATATATATTTAAAAATCTTTAAAATAATTATTGATTGTAAATAGAATGATATTAATTTTTTTTATTTATAAAGATAACAATATTCGACAGTAAATTTGGAATAATTTGTCTTTTTTTACTTTATTTACAGTAAATTATTTGTAGCATACAATAAAAATTATATATGAAATATTTAGTAGCGAAATATTTGTGAAATAAAACATTATAAAAATTAATATAAACAAAATAGGAATAAAATTTATCTTTTGTTTAAATGGTTAAAACTTGTGAAAAAGCATTTATTAATCATAGGATAATATGTAGTTTATAACAGAGCATGCTAAATATTTGAAAGGTTAAAGTATATGTAAATTTTTCTTTTAATTAAAAATTCATTTTAAAAATATCAAAAAAGGTAAATAAATTATATTTTTGTATGATCTTTTGAAATAAATAGGTAATTTATAAAAAGAACAGGCTTAAATTTAGGTACACACATCAAGAAATCTTATATTCTGTAATTTTCTTTTTTTTTTGTAAAGACTCTGAAATAAATCTAATTAAATCAGTTGTTATAAAAATACACTTTCAAGTAAGCAAAACAAAAAACATTTCAAATGACTCATGAATTATAAACAATCTTAAAATCAGAATTTCATTAAAAACTTCGATAAATGCTGAATGTTTAAGTATAAAAGGATTCTGAGAATATTATTAAAATATTTTAAAGGGCATTAAATATCTCGTAGATCCTTTTTATAATCTAATAAAAGCGAATTAAAGATTCATTCTTTTCTAACAAAAAAATCATATCTAAAATGTGATTTAATTTTAAAATGTTTTATTTCTTATTTTTCGAATGTTTTAGATAATCTAAAATTGAGATTTATATCTCTGCCATTTAAAAAAAAAAGTTATCAACTAATTTTTTCATATTATTTGTACTGGCATTACAAATACTGTGAAAAGGATTTAAAGGAAAATCATTCGTTCTTTTAGAAGTCTAAAGGAAAATAAATCAACAAAGGGTTTTGAATAACTTCAATATTTTGAATTCACAAATAGAATTTCATAAAATAACTTTATTTCCATTGTATTATTGTAATGAATTGACGATTTTTGTACTTTGTTTAAATCTGGCAAATGTTTATTCAAAAGATTCAATTTCTAATTTAATTTCTGTCTGTATTAGTATTTTATGAAATATTAAATTTATTTCTACTAAGTCAAATTTAGTGCTTTGAAAAACGGCCCTTTAAATAAAAAAACTTCATGCAATGTGGTGAATATTTTTAGAATTAATAAAAAGCTAAATAACGGTGGAATTTAATATCTGTAATTGAATGTACAAAAACAACAGAATGCTTTTAAATTGTAAACAATTTGATTGCATTGTTTTCAAGAGTATAATGGTTTTCTAATTTCATTTCATAAGTAAAGCATTGTTTAATTCATAAAACAATTAAATTCCTTATTCTAAAGTAAACAATGCACAAAACTAATTTGATCTTTTTTTAAAAGAATTTCCTATTTTGTTTGTAATATAAACATTAATAATTCAGTAAGTAATTAATATTTTAATGGGAAATTTGTCATTTTGTGAATTAAAACAGTTAGATCTCTTGGGCTACTTAGGAAATATTTGCAAATGTTAACTCTCGTCTGTGATCTGTTTGTTCTGGTATTACGTAAGTTTTATTTATATAAATACAAATGAAACTTTTTATTTTATGGAACAAATTATACTATTGTAGTGTTGTGGGTTGTGGCTGGATTGTTACTGGGTATGGTTGTGTTGAGACTTGAGACACAGGTTTGAGACACAGACACATCACAGTTGTATTTACACCCAATTAACTACAGACGATATTTAACATATTTAAAGACATTTAATTATAGATTCGTGGAAGGATTCCACGAATAAGCCGAAATCAAAGATATTCAGGCACCCACTGGATGAGAGAAATATACTTCCTCTCCGGGTGAGAGTCTGTAGGGGTGCGCAGGGGTGCGTTGAATATATTTCCTCTAGGGAGAAGAGACTATAAACTAAATTCTCGGTAGAAGCGTGGGGTGCTCTGTACTTCTTCTAGAGAGTCTTGACGCCTACTAACCTTTTCTCCTGAACGCCACATGGGGGCATTCTGGCAGTGCTTAGGAAGCACTTTTACCCTATAGTTTATGTGTCTATCAATGTCATAGGTGAGGAATTTTTTCAATATCATTAAAGACATATTTACACATCTCTTCGTCAAATCTCTTTATTCATTGACATGTTATTGTTGATTACCATCATCAATATTATTCATTCCTATTAATTAACATCATTATCATTATTTATAAATAATTATAATGAATATTAGATTCATTATTATTTTGATGTTATGCTTTAGTGTACCACATGAAATCTATAACATTGTAACATCTTATTTACATCGTAGTTGTAAATCTACGGGAAAAAACGTCTTTACTGTTCATTAATTTACAACTCCACATAAATAAATAAATTGTTTTCAGAAAATTTTGTCTCTAAAATTTTCGAATTTTCAATTTTAACTATAGTTTGTGATTAAATGCGGATGCATTTTTATTGTTAAACGATGTACAACTTTGCATAAAAAAAAAAAAAAATTATTTCAGAAATATGTTGACTCAAAAGTTTTTTTCAAATTTTTATTTAACTGTGAATAACTCGGGACTTTATTGTTTTTCTTCGACGGATGCATAAATGAATTGTTTTCAAGAAAATCGATTCGAAAAGAATTTTTTAATTCTTATTTAACTATAATTTATGATTAATCCCTGATGCAGTTTTATTGTTAAATGATTTACAACTATGCATAAATAAAATAATTTTTTTAAGAAAAATCTTGGATCCAAAGGTTAAAAATTTTTAACTATGAATAACTCCGTATGCGTTTTTATAGTTCTTCATCGACGGATAAACAAATAAATTTTTTTCAAGAAAATAGTGACTCAAGAAGTATTTTCACATTTTTATTTAACTATATTTTGTGATTAATAAATGATTTACAACTATGCATAAACAAAATATTTGTTTTTCCAAATTTTTAGTTTAGATGTGAATAACTCTGGATGCGTCTTTATTGTTTATCATCGACTGATAAACAAATAAAACATAAGAGCAAGAAAATCTTATCTGAAACAATTTTTTATTTAATTATAACTTATGATTAATACCGGATTTAATGTTATTGTTCAATGATTTACAACTGTGCATAAATAAATTGAGGAATTTTTTTCAAAACAATCTTGCTTCCAAAGATTTTCAAATTTTTAATTTAACAGTGAATAACTCCGGATGCGTCTTTATTATTTTTCATCGACCTATAGAAAAATCAATGGTTTTCAAGAATATCTTGTCTCAAAAAGAATTTTCAAATTTTAATTTAACTCCGGATTAAATCCGGAAGTCGTTTAGTATTTTTTCAGTATATCGCGCATTGTTTTCGAATCTTTTTAAAGAAATATATAAATACATCTTTTAAAACTGACCAGAAAAGTAGTTTAGTTTTGGAAAATAAACAACTGCTGCTATAAGTCATTACACCATTTTAAAATAAATTTTTGAACGATGGACGAAACCACTTCCTAACGGTTAATGGTATAAAAAAATTTATTATACATTTTGTTCGTTCATTTGAATGAAAAGAGTGGAGTTTAAAATCTTCATATCCCGAGAAAAGGAATACTTTTCCGGTTTCACCATGGAAAATAAACATAAAAATACATAGTTGCCACCGATTTCAATAAAAAGAAAAAAAGAACGGAAAAAATCTTGGAATGTTGACAGTTGTTTGCTCTCGATGTCGTTCGATTTTGGAGGCAATAACTTTTCCGACTTCTAAATATTTCATTTTTTTTTATTCCATCGTTGCAAGTTCTAGAATTCTACCTTTTTTTTCTTTTCAAAAATACATAAGAAAAAAGAAAATATTAGAGAAATACAGAGAGAACAGTGACTGGAAAGGAAACGACAGACGATAATAAAGTTTTCAATCAATCATTTTGGGTACATTTTCTTATCGCCGGCAGATGGCGTTTCTGATGCAAATGCATCACAAAATGCCCGATGAGAAGTAAGAAAATATTGAATATTTTTTACTGTCAATTTATGGAAAAAAGCAGGAAAAAGCAATGTGGTGTTCGCTCTAAAAAATAGCGCAACTTTTGATTCCAGAGCTTCGGGAGCTTTTCTTATGTGATATTGCAATATCCAACGAAGAACATTTAATCTATATGCATATCTCTTTCTTTTCATATTTTCATCTGGCAGTACTTGTTTTGATATAATAGAGTAAGGTTGTTTGGAAATATTTTATTGCACAAATGTTAGAAGTGAATCATCAATTAATTATTCTTGTAGATTCTTGCTAAGGAATATTACACAAGGTGATTTAAGGAACATAAATAAGTTGTTAAAACAACTTTTAAATGTACAACAGAAGTGGTCAGCTACATTATCTTTGGAAGTCTCGTTTCAGGAAGGAATATTTGAATGAGTTATTTATTTATGTAAAATCGCCATTTATTTTAGTATGAACGAATCCTTTATTAATGTAAATCCATCATTTATTTTTGTATGAACGAGTCATTTATTAATGTAAAATCGTCATTTATTTTTATATGAACTAGTCATTGTTTAAATTTATCAGCCTAGAGCCAAATTTGTTCTTTCTGCTCCTCTGCATGTTAAATGACGGACAGCATTCGAGAAGCATTCATAAGAAAATGTAATTTTCAAAGATTTCGTTACAAATATGTTACAAAAAATATTGTTTATCAAAACATTATTTTTTTTGGTAACATTTTAATTTTTCTGCTTTAGAATAAGTTTTGTGATTTTATGATTTTAAATTATATTCGTAACAAAAATGAAATAATGTAATTGCATTTAGACGTAAACCAGTTTTAATCAAAGAAATGCTTTCATACGTTTTATTTGCGTATGAACCTGCACCACTTACCTGGACAACTGCTTTATGATCACACCTAGTACATAAAATGCAGATAATGCAGCCAATACAAAACCCACAAATATCAAACGCCTCCTTCTATAAAGGTCATAAGAAGAAGGTTTCCAATTTGCCCGCTGTACAATCAGTATGTGGGTGTACAACTTACAAGTGGGTGTATCTCCCCTGTCTCTTATTACACACGTGTGTCCATATTAAATGTGAGCTGCTTTCTCTTAGATATTCAATATTTTTCTTATTTTTATGAAAAATAATGATAAAAATCGGGCATTTTATTACTGAAGAAGTATTATAGAGGACCCACAGTTACTTCAAACATTCACTAATTATTATTTTTAAATCCCCCTCATCTTTTTCGCACATATACGTTTTGTCAAACTTGGGATGATTTGTTTTAGTTAGCACGTATTTGTGTTATGTAAGTGAAAAAGAATGATAAATATATAATCCATCAGTTTATCGTTAAAGATAAACGTCGCCAATATCACCTGCACTTATCGTAGTAAACGTTAATATTTAGACAAAGATAATGAAATAACTTTTTAGACTTTTATTACAAACATTCCCTAACCACTTTTTGCAATCCATTCCGTCCTTTTTACACATGTGTATCTTTCTAAACAGTGAATTGGTTTCTCTCAATAAGCCCATATTTTTGCATGTTTTTTGAAAAAATTCATGAAATTTTGCCTCCACCTGATCGACGTTAAAAAAGGATTTTTGCAAATTACCCGCAGTTACTATAGTAAGAGTCATTATTTATATGAATTTGAAGGTCTTTTACCGTTTCCTTTTTAACCAACTTTTCAAAACTTCCCAGCAAGATTCTACCATGCTAACGAGAAACTATATGGCGGACCTCACGTGGAGAAAAAAAGAAATGTTTAAATAAACTGGATCTGCCATAAATTCATTCATTCTATATTAAGGACCACGTGTTCAAAGAAAAGAAAAATGTTTAAATAATAAATAGATAATAATAATAATATTTTCGATAATCACATGTATGCCCATGTAAAATGTGGGTTGGTTTTTCTTAAATTAGGCAGTAATTTTGGATGAATTTGTAAAACATGAAGAATACCCATTCTGATAGATATTGAAGAAGAATGTTGTCGAAGTACTATTGTAAACTTGCTATACAGCAGTTACAATTGTGAGCTTGAATATTTTGATGAAGATAAATATTTTTGCAAACTCTTTCTTCACACTAACCAACATTTTTTTCCCCCTTCCCATTTTTTTACATTGCATGCATAAATCAAACATGAGCTGGCTCAACATCATTGAAGAAGAATGTTGCCGAAGTCATCCGCAGGTACCAATGTAAGAATTAATATCTAGATGAAGATAAATATTAGTTTTTTTTTTGTACATTTACTTTAAACACTCATTAACCAGCTTTTTAAAATCTCCCCTTTTTTTACGTATATATATATATATACCTATGTCAGACACGATCTGTTTTTTCTTAATTAGGTCATATTTCTGATATCTGATATATTATGATGTCTCTGATATATATATTCTGATATTTCTGATATATAGACGTGGAAAAAACCCTGAAAAATGTCTGATCCAGTTCATTTCTGATGGTAAATGTTGCTAAAGCTATCCACTTTGTAAGAATCAATATTTAGATATAAGAAGTGCATCTTTTAATCTGTTTCTTTCACTAACCAATCTGTCACTCCCCCCCCCCTTTTTAGACATGCATGCTTTTGTCAAATGTGAGCTGTTTTCTCTTAATTAACCCGTTTATTGTAAAAAACTATGAAAAATATACAATAGCTCAATTCATCATTAAAGAATAATGCATTTTTGCAAATTATTAATGCCATCATTGATCATTGACGAACCTTTGTCATTGATAAGAAGATTGATTGTCGTCATTGATATATTGATCATTGACGACGACAACGTCATTGATAAGAAGATCATTGACGAACCTTTTAAATTGTTTCTTAAGACCTTCGCTAATCAACATTTCACAATCCAGCTTGCCAGAGGTCTGGATCAGATTGTCATTCCTATTTCCTTTTGCAGATACAAATGCCTCGACAAAATCTAAACTTATAAGATTAAAATTGAATACCAAATTACAGAACTAAATGTCGACAGAAGGACGGCTACTACTCTCACAAGATTAAGGATGAAGCACCACAAAAATATGAAAATTTCTGCTGATTGTATTAAAAAATAACCAAAAAATGTGACAACTGCCCTGATGTCGAGCTTATTAATGTAATATTTATTATTTGCATCAAGCCTTTGCCTAGCTGTTGAGCTGTTGCAGCCACCATGTATTGTCTGGACCATCCCTCGGAAGAGGATTTATATTGCAAGCTGGCAATCAAAATATCCAATATTATTTGGGAGCACCATGCTATTTGATTTTCATGTACTCTTCAGGGGATACGACGGCAACAACTCATTATATCAACAATAACAATCCAGCTTTCATTGTGCTGTCATATTTAGATGGTATTGTAAGGCCAAACATAATTTTTTTTTATGACTACTTTTACCTCACCAAAACATTCCTCCAAAATAAAACTAGAAAGGTTCTTACAAAATTTTTCTTACCATTCCAGTTCCCAGGACCAGTGAAGAGTGGGATATCCAAAGAGGCGGGATGTAGGCAAATAATTCCAATATTCTTTTAAAATTACTTTTATTAAGCATATTAATGACGAGATGATACAAAAATTTACAGACAGACATACAGACAGAGAAACCGCATCTTAGCGCGGCTAACTACTAACCAGAAGTTCCAAAATCAGCCCGCGAAAAAAAGTTCTTTAACCGAAGTACGGTTGGTTACAGTTAAGAACGGAAAAGTGTTCGCGTGACATACAAAACAAAAAAGTTCTAGTTCGGCATCATTTTCGACAACTATCATATAAGGGAAAAATTATTGAAAAGTCCAATGGTAGCTTATATACATATTTTTTTTAAATATTTCTACGTGATATTCTTGCCACATGTTCACCAATAACTGTGATGATAATTATAATAATAATTTTGCAATTGTAAGTAATGTACAAATGCATTAATGATATAACTGCTTGTGCTGTCCCAGTGATTCAAGATGTGCAATTAAAACTGATTGATAACCTTTTACAACCTCGATCTTACACCCTACGATTTCCTAATTTTCTTCCCCTAAAGACATGACTTACTCACGCTTTGTCGACAATGAAATATTAATATCATAGTTACTTGGTAGGGTAAACTCCCAGATGACAGAATTATTTGTCTATGTTACGAAAAGTTTCTATTTGTGCAAATAGTCAATATGCATGTGCATACGAAACCATTAATATAATTTAGTTTTTGTTTTACTATTATTTTTTTAGTTGAAATGCTTTACGATGATTAAATGAAAAATTTATTGTGTTCAAGATTGAGTTGGATTCTCTTGTCATATATATTAAATAAAAAAACCAGCATTTCAAATTTTAACTAGGAAAAATATCGAGCGTTAAAAAACACATTAAGATTTTTGACAAATTTACCCGAAATGTTATTTTTTTTTATTATTATTATTTAGAATGGATAATATTTTGCAAGTAATGACAGTCAAACGCGAATAACTTTTATATATTCATCTGAACTCTATATCAAGACATATTATTCGAGTTCTTATGTCTCATAAATTCAGTTTAAAAAATTATGGCCAAAGCATGGCCATTAAGTTGTCATTCGAATTCCATTTGCAGATTTGCATTTCATGAAGAGAATTTTTAAGGACCGTAAGCGATTGCATTTTAACGCCATTTATTCCAAGTTGATTGCGTAGCGCCATCTAGTGAAGGAAAGTCTAACTAAAAGTATTTTATAATTGTATATTTTGGTAGATTTTAATATGAAATAATTATTTAATACTCGTATATTATGAAAAAAATATATATATAATTTTTTTTATTCAGCAACAATTGTTTAAAATTATGAATAATAGTTTGAACTATGAAAAGGGTTTTACAAATAATTTTAAAATTAAACTACATAGCCCTTAATTTTTTACACATTTTTAATAGTTTTCTATGCATCAATGTACTTTTAAAATAATATCTTTTAATGCCAAAAAAAATGTAAAAAATTTTAAATAAAATTGAATTTTAAAAATAAATTACTTTAAATTTTTATCTATGGCGAAATTAAAAACTTGTGTTAGTGGTATAAATGAGAGAACAGAACTGAAATGAAGTGAAGTACAAAATTATTTTATTGATTTTCATAAAAAGTAGATAGATGTAAATATGTTTACGTAAATTACGTAAAAAACTGAGCAATTTATTTATTATTTGTGCTATTATTATTTTTAATCATAAATTGAAAACTAAAATTAGCAATATAAGTAAATTTTTCTAGTATAAAAAAAAAAAACAAAAAACAAAAATTAAAAATCCATAATTTGGAGCTATTATTTTATTTTATTTATTTATTTGTATTGTAAACACTTGAAATATTTATTTTGATCAAAAATCACCATGAAATTACATATATGCTATTTATTTTGGTTAGAATTTTATGTAATTCTAATTCCTTACTGACAACTTTTCTTGCCTTCTTAAAATATCGGTAAGCGTCATTATGTATGCTGCGAACAACGTACGGCATTGTGATGAGGTTGAGACCATTACCTTCCAAGAGGAATTTTATCAGTCACTGTCACAAATTTAAGTCTCATAAAGATGGAGTCCTACTAGGCATCCAAATCAACACTTTACACATGTTATTACAATCGCTATGACATCCATCGTATTTAAAAACAACGACTACAACTGACCTAACTACTAGACTGCTAGCTACCCCTAAAAGTATTTCCGGAAGGCAATGTCCTTCTCTCATAAGCCATGAGGAACTGTTTGGGATATTCATAAAGTAAAACACGAAGATTATGGATGATAAAAAAAAACACTATACACAGAATTGAAACAAAGGTCAGATGGATGAAAATCACAAATGAAAGAAATATAAAGATCCAATGGCGTTTTTCTAACCCGCTTTATGGGGGATTTTTTCGTTACAGCAACACAAAGGCGATCGTAAACACGAGATTAGATGCGGGAAAGGGCAACCCGGAATATAATCGAAGTTTTAACGCCGGCGTTCGACACTTAAAAGCCAAGTGTTTCCTACCCCGCAAAACAAACTGCTCATTCATGCTCTTCGCACGATTTTACTAAAGTAGGTTTATGAACAAAAATAAAATTGTTTTTCTCCTCTCTCTACGCTCTGCGAAGTCACCCTGTTTGGGGTGATGTTTACGACCGGAAAAGAAGATTGGAATTGCCGAATGTTCGAATTGATTTTGATGTGGAATCGCTAAGCGATTTGTAAGAAAGTAATCAATGTAATGCAGGGATGCTTAGAGTTGCGAAGGCCGCAAAGTCGCGTGTACTCAATTCAACTAGGTCACAGCCCTCATGCACACACACGGACACAAGCACAAAATTCGCCAAAATTATCTAACATATATATTCTTCTTCGTTGACGCAACTACCCCACGGCGGGTTAAGGCTGTCTGCCTAAACAATAAGAAGTTACGCCTACTGGCAGATTTCGAGACAGGAGATGGTTTCTGTTTACGGAATAAGGTTGCCATCCTTATGCCCCCCCCCCCACACACACTCTGCAGTCATGTTAGATCGGGACCTACGGTTTAAAGTGAATTTTGAACCACTACAAACATCCATAGCACCGTCGGTACACGAACACGAAGCCTGTGGCACCGAGTGCCAGAGCGCTAGTCATCGGCCATCAGGCCTCTAATCTGTAAATAAGCGGTATGTTATTTAAACAAGTACCATTTTGGTATAAAAACAATTAAGGGCATCGTGGAAACAATTCATGCATACATGAAAGCCTCGATACTATAGCATTTTCCTCACGGAAGATTTGTGGCATTTCTTTCCCAGGAGAGAAGAATTTATATTCTTTAAGAAGTACATAATAACAATTTATCACACAAATTTGACAGCAGATAAGAAGCGTTGTGGATAGTTATATTACATGTATTTAGTGTATTGTACTAATGAGAACAACCTGTCACTCAAATCTGATAGCAGATATTGAGCATCATGGATAATGAGACCTCAGGAAAAGATCCATTTGTGGTTTCGTGTATCATACCGTGTGATATTTAAGGTCTGCAGCAGACCAGGTAATAAAATTCATTATTGACTCGAGAACTCTGAAAAACTCCGACCTTGGAGTGAATTGCACTTGTGAATCAAATTATCTTAACTAAAATTAAAGAATATGTTTGTAAATAAGAACTAATAACATATTTAATGTTTGTAAATAAAAATTAAAGTGTTCCCATGAACCTGAAAGTGGTCTTCTTCTTGAAGTCGCTATAGGCCTAGTATAGGCCGAGACGTTACAATACATAAACTACCTTTCTACATAATTTCCACCTTTATTAAGGCATTTATCCTTTCGCATAAGACCAGCTTCTGAAATTCCTCTTCAAAGAAATCTACATTCTGATTTCTTAACTACTCTCTAGCAAGTCAGTTTTAACATCATCATCTTCGTTGTATCGATTACCACCAAGGAGCTACTTTAACAGCAAAAACAAATGATTATCGCTTGAGAGCTATATGCAGGGTAATCACGATCCCTCTACTGAGCATACGGCCTTTTTTGTTTAGGATTGCACAATACAATTTATTCCAAGGTCTCTCAATATTTGTCGCTAACAGAGTTACTCCGAGATTAGTAATCCTGAAACAAAACACCTTCCCTATCTCAAAATAGGTATAGTGCTCAAGATTATTCGGACTGTAATTGTTTGTTTCGAATTTCTCGGGTGAAATTGAATGTTTCCATTACGAAGACTGTTGTTTTGATTCCGGTGTATTGTGAGGGATTGATGTTTCATGGCCATTGATATGATCATCCTAAATGCTCTACACAATCTTATTACCATCTGAACATTCATAGGGATTTCTCATGCTTGACTAGTCGGCCTATGAATTTCGGTCGCTGCAGCAGACACATTGGAAAACTGTATATACTTAACAAAGACACCCCGTTTTTTGTATATAAATATCGCAATCTTGTAGAAATTTTCCTTCTACATCCATAAACCGAAATCTTCGAAAATCTTCCATTCGATTCGACGAGGTTTGGTTTGTCGCTCTACGGTCATCTTGTGCACACGGGAGTTAAACAGACCGGGACCTACAGTTTAAAGTGGATTCCAAATCACTAACAAACAACCATGCCACCACCATCATTCGAACCTGGAGCCTGTGGTACCAAAGACCAGAGCGCTAGCAGATCGGCCATAAGGCCGCTTCGATTCGACGAGGAAGAGGACATGTAAGATGTAATGTACCAAGGATCAGATGTAATCCTTGGAGTTCTTAATTCTAAACTATGATGAAAAATGTTGGTATAGTTGTGGGATTCTGGACAGCCCTGAATCTATTATAATTTTATCATTTCTGTGAAAGTCAACCACAAATCAAATACAACAACAACTAGATTTAAATGATTTAATGATTTTTTGATTGTTTCAAGATCTTAAATAATTATTTTACATAAACTTAATTATAAAGAT
Organism: Caerostris darwini; assembly: GCA_021605075.1. NCBI lineage: Eukaryota > Metazoa > Arthropoda > Arachnida > Araneae > Araneidae > Caerostris > Caerostris darwini. Next base: position 14,022 of record BPLQ01013208.1, read on the forward strand.
AAGTCAACTAAAAATATTCGAAATTAGAATGATATATTTTTCTCGAATATTTTCTGAAATTTCCATTAAATTTTCTGTTAAAACTATTTTTAGAATTTCAAAAATTTTGAATTGCTCGAAGTAGGTTTTATAAGAGCCTGCCTTCTGCCACAACTACAACTCTGTATTGTAAAAGAATATCTAAAAATCTTCTTTTGAACTTTGAGCCAACCAAATTTTAATGTACTATTAAATATGCGAAGAGTTAATTATTATAAACAAGGATAACTATTAGTGAATAAGTAGAATTATTAAATTCTTAGGTAAATATCATTAAAATGAATTAATTTATTTATGAATAGTGATATCGATTTGCTAATTTCTGCCAGCATCTTAATAGTGATATACATAAATTCATCAAATAAAATAAATCAATTTTAAGTTTCAAAATTAATACAAAAAATCAAAATTCCAAAAATAATCATACAGGATTGTGTAAAAGTCATTTTATTTAAAAGTTCATGCATAACTTTGTTGCGAAGAGATTTGGCAAACTAGAAATATTAATAATTTTTTTTCTATGTATGAAGCCACATAAATAAGACGTTAACAATTGCCTAGACATGCCATATTCTGCGAATGACGTCAAATGTCTAGACACATCAAATTTTATGGAATTTCTGGCGATATCCACTTGTCTAAGAAGATTAGTTAATGTGTATACAAATAAGAATATCTTAGGTTTGGTTTTTGTATTGCTCATTGCTTAAGCAATCTATATCTATATACTTATATTTCATTTCTATTTTTATCATTTGCGAATATGATATTGTTTTTTGTACAAAGATTTTGCCATTTATAAAAATTATAAGTAACGAAGAGTAAAAGATGTAAAAATTGAGATTTTTTATTTGAATCATTATAAATGGACTGTTCCGAGTATATTCGTATTTAATATTTTTTAATTCGTGCAAAAATCATCTTTAAATTCTTGATTAAAGTTGCCTTCCACGTAATGATGTATTGATAAATATTGTCCAGCCGTAGAAATGCTTTTCTCCCAGAAGGCGACTTATTTTTAAATTCCTACTATTAGTTCACACTCTCCCTATATATATCTTGTTCAAATTTTCAGTCGTTCATAAAATACTTTTTATTCATCCACTCAAGTTCAAATACATTTTTTAAAACTTGTAGTGGAGGACACTTGATGTTAATACAGTTTTCTCAAATATTAATTCATTCATTAAATTTAATTAATTCATTTTAGTTTTATATGAGAGAAAAAAAATTTCGCTTATATAAATTTAGCAGGATATAAATTTAGGAATAAATACCGTCAGTGGCGAAGCGTGTAGATCGCTGGAAAAAAGTTTATTTTTTAGATTCGTTTTTCATTCTGGGTTCTAGTCTGAGTTAAGGAGGAAACAAAATGAAAAATGAAACATATGAATAAATTAGTGAAAGAGATGGAAAGTGTGTATGTGAGAGAGATAATTTTTTCTAGCTTAAAAAAAATGAATGAAATTTATTTATAAAGGACTTTCTGCAATATAGTGAAAAAAAATTGGAATTGACTTAATTTTTTTTTATATTACTTGTTTATAACAAATAAGATAAAAATGATAATAAACCATTATGTATATCATGCTGATTAGTAAGTAATGTTTAAACTTTTCCTAATAGAATATTTTGACTATATGTCAGCTCGGGACTAGAGGTTAAATTATTTCCGAAATGCCATATTACACTCTGGTAAGTGATGTGCAAAAATAAGAAGATCAGTAACAAAATGCATTATTTCTGTATGATATTTTATAATTAACTAATATTTAATATACAATGAATTAATATGACTAGGTTACAATGCTATAATTGCTGCAAAACTTGAGGAGAAACGAATTTTTCCTCGCTGCCATTATTAACATCACTCGTGTACTCTGTCGAACTTTAATTCAACAAATTTGCAATTTCATCATCTGTTAGAACATATTAAATTGTGTAACCGAGCTACCTCCTACACATTAGTTAAGAGCACCTCCTGTGGCCTTCAGGATAAATCGCCAGTAGGCCTCCAGACTCTCACCCAAGACGAAGTACAGCGCAACCTGCTCTCCTGCCGAGAAACATTTAGTTTATAGTCTCTCATCTAGAATGGAAATATATTTAGCGTAACCCTGAGTATTAGGTGGCCTACAGACTCTCACTTGGAGAGGAAGTATCTTTCGAACACTGTATCTCAGCGCATATATGATATTTTGACTATTGTGTTTACAATTTATTAAATTATTTTAAAAGATTTATAGTACTATCTATCAAAACCTCTGTTCTAAAATCATCAATTGAACTAACTGATGGTTCACAACAGTATCATCCAGAATGGTATAATCAGTACTGAATGACAGTTTATAGCGTTCAACAATAGTATGTGTCAGGGATTTTTTTTTTTTGTCTAAAATTTCTATTTTTTATTTTAAATACATTTAGCTCTCAAACCTCCGGTTCAGATTTATGCACAAAATAGTTTTTTTAATAATAACAATAGTGCTATAACGTAAAGTATACTAGATATGTAGCCATGCTGTCTCCTACGCATTGGCGAGAAAAACCCCTATGGCGTTCAGGAGAAATGGTCAGTTGGCCTACAGGTACACCCGGAGAGGAAGTATATTTCTCGCATTCCTTGCGTACCTGAATTTCGGGGTTTCGGCTTAGAAGTGGAATCCTTCCACGAATCTATAATTATATGTCTTTAAATGTGTTATACAATGCTTGTAATTTTATGTGTGTGGTGTATATGCGTGTGTCAATAAAGCTGTTAATTTGAAACTTGTGCTTCAAGTCTCAACCCAGCTCTTCACACAGTTACAATCCAGCTGCACAACCTGCACACTACAGTATATTCGTAATTTATTTTAATAGAATTTCTATTTATTTTTAAGGCTTATTCTTATAAAAAAATTTAAAATTAAAAAATATTTAATAAAACTATACTATGTTTATTCTATAGTTTGAAATAGGACTCAAAGATGCTTTGTTTAAATTATGAATAATATGTATCTGTCAAACATATATTATGAAATAATAATACGTCACTGGAAAATGGAAGAAAATTGTTTTCAGTTTTTTTTTTTTTTTTTTTTTTTTTTTTTTTTTTAAGCTTTCTGTTTTCCTAGGATTGACTGATGCCAAACAAATTTTAAAATATACCGGATTTTAATTTTATTTTTTATTATTTTGCTATTCTGGTATCTATATGACATTTAAATAAAACTCTTCTATTTATCTTATTTTGATGGATGATCTGTGCTACGGTTGGTAATATCTTTGCGAATTTACGACGGAAATCAATATTTCGATAAAAAAATGGAAATCGATATATCGATATTTTCCAAATATCAATATTGAGCAGAAACGTGGGTTTATCATCCGGACCTAGAGTGGGGAATATTTTTTTTTAACTGTTAAAGTACAAATAAATGTACTTTAAATTTATGTAATTTAGGAAATATTTCAACGAATATTTATTGTAAGGAGAATAAATATTATTATCATATATTATTTTTTACTGAAATCATATTATTATGCGATTTGGTAATTTTTAACAGCAAAATGGTTAGTTTAAAAGATCCTTTAGTTAAAAAATAATAAATTTTGTAGTTAATAAGTTATCAATTTGTAAATTGGATTTGATAAAAATGATGAATTCAATGTCAATCGATTATCTTCAATTATTATCAGTTATAATTTTATAATAAGGAAGAATTCAATACCAATAATATAATATCTATTGAATATTTCTATTAATGAATTAACGGCGATGTTTCTACGTAATAAAAGTTTAATTTCAGCATTTTTTATTGTGAATAATATTAATATTCAATATTAAATAATTTAGACGAATCTATTGCCACACAATAATCATTATAATTTTATTAATACTATGAAAAATTGTTCTATAAAGTGAGCTTCTCCCTCATACTAAAATCTCACTCCCTAAAAACGCCAGCAATTCAAAAGATTTCAATGGGCTAGAATCTATGGCGCGATATTTTAATATTCAATTAAAAACCAATTCTAAATAGAAAAACTCGTTTTTCATTTGAATGCCGTAAAAATTCTTTTTCTATACAACCTCCGAAGATAGTAAAAGAAATTTTCTGTACTACGAAGCCCTCTGCGTATGGGGATACTTAAGCAACTCATATTTTCTCTACAGTAGGTTAGGTTTTTTTCTAAAATTGGGAGTATGTTAACATACACTCATATCCATAAATTAAGGATAATTCAGAATCACACAGAAATTGAACTCTAAAATAAAAATTTCACCTGTAGAATTATCTACACACATCTTGAAGAAGAATATGCAAATTACAGGAAACCACCAGATGGCGCGGATAGTAAGTCACAATGACGAGAGTGTAAGAGAGGGGTATATAAGGAATGGTGGCAAAAAAGTAAAATTGTTCACAAGCGCTTTAAAAGCCTTTCAGTGCAATAACCGCATAGTTATGGCACAAAGGAAGCATTTGGAAGATTTTTTTACCTAAGGAAGCATTTGGTAGAATTATCGGACGACTGGAGTGTGGACGTACCCAGCTGGAAGTATCCGAGGTCTCTTACAAGATGTGATGTGAAATATAAACGAGAAAATTTCACAAATCTGGCGCTGTAAGAATTCTTTGTTATTGCATTATCACTTCCATTATCATTAATTTTTCCGCTTGTAGATGAGTTATAAATTGACAACGTTCTATAATGAAAATAAGTTTTATGAAATATGAATAAATGATATTTATATAGTTTTATTATATAATATCTTCCGTTTTTAAAGTTCAAAATAGTTTTCATAATTTTGAAATTAATAAAAATTTTCAGATAGAGTAAGTTACAATAAACATTAACTAACTAGCTCCCCTGCACTACTACTACTACTACACCACACCACATCATTGTTCCTTGATCTGAGTTGCCCCTTTACAGTTTGGGAATGAGGAGGATGAGAAGTCGGATTGGTCTTTGTGACATTGATAGTTGTCTCATATGATGTAGGTGTCAAATCGATTCATTTTTATACCATCTGCATGAATTAAGTTTAATTTTTTGTAGATGCGAATGATTTTTTTCAGAAAACGGATTGAAATGTTTAGAGTTTACAGCTGATGAAGTTTTAGATATTTAAAAGACGTTTTTATTCATGTATAACTTAAAGACACTTCCATGGTTCGATAAAAACGAAGAATATAAAACATTTTTTTTTTTACGATTAGAAATATAAATTTTTTTAATTTAACAATTATAAAAATACTTCATTATGTATTTTTAGTTTATTACATATTAGAAAATATGACACCTTTATAGACACCGTAATTTTTTTAATGTATTTACTTTAGATAAAAAAAATAATATTAAAAGTTACAAAATAATAAAAAATTAGGGAATAAAATCTTCAACATATACAATATCACTGCTGTCTGTAATTTAAAATTAGTATTGTAGAATATTAATAATTAGTTACAAAAAAAACGGTATTAGTAATTAGAAAAATATCGGCAAAAATATCCATCTAAAATTTTATCATATCAAAATGCTTGAAATATAATAAAAAAAGTACATTAGTGTCAGAACATAAAAAAATAAGATAAAAGTATCAAGCCTAAAAACACCAATTTTATACAAAATAGCAATACAAAAAAACAAAATAGAAAAAAATAGCTCCTTTTTACAGAATCTCTTAAAACTGCTTGGTCTTCCTTTTGAATAAAACACAAAAAATAAATATAATGAAATAATACTAAATAATCCATTAGCATTTCCTTTCCTGGAATGTGGCTTTAGAGGAAATAATTCACATTTTTTTTTTAATTCTTCTGTCTTCAACAAAAATTTCAAATACTGAAGAAAATTTTAAGCAACTTTCTTTCCATATTTTTTTACGTGGATTCAAGTAAAATAAAAATAATTTTTAAAAAAATATTAAAAATCCTTTTGCCAATGTGTTTCCCTTCTTTACCAAAAACTTTTACTTCAAAGATTATATATTTCTGAATTGTATACTCGGTTGGAATGTAAATTGAGTCATCATACATGATATAAAACAACTTTAATAGTTAACTTGTACAAGAAAGTTATTTAAATAATTCACAGTTCAGACTGAAATTATTTCAAAACAGATTTCAATAACATCTCTTAATAACATACAGAACTTTTCATTTCGATTCCCATAGCAAAAACTTTTAAAGTATTACAGAACAAAATAATAATTAATCTTTACTTCAAACGAATTCCAGCTATACTGCAAAAACAAAATCGTCTCCAGTCTTTCACATTTAATAGATATAATTTTAAAGACCGTCTCAGGCAAAATAATTCGGCCACAAAATACCCTCTCATCATCAAAGGAAGGTGAAAAAAAAGTAATAAATCAAAATCCAATAATTTTTTTCCTTTATATGTTGAATTTTTTACAACACTATCACTTTGAATCCCTGTTTCAATAAATATGTGAATGAAGGCGCAATGTTTTCTCTACTTCAAATAAATTACTGCCAAATAAAATCTACACGGGTGATATGGTTCTCTGTGGTGTCTTCCTTCTTTAAAAAGAAACCTCCATGGTCACCATGTTCTCTTAACTTTTTGCATTTATTTTGCTCCGAATTTGCACAGAAATTTCTATTTAATAGGAAGTGACAGTCTCCGAATGGAGTGCTGGTGGTAATTTGCATTTGCATTTTGTTTTGATTATCCTTCACCTAACTCGACAATACTTTACAGGGAGGGTAACCCTTCCATGCCTGGTCTTTTGCATTGCAAATTAAAGTCTGCAAGTTTAAAATGTTTCACCAGCAGCAGATCTGATGAACCAAACCTCCATAATGTTTCTTTTTTTTTTCAACGACAAAAACAAGGAATGTCTTCAAGTTTTGGGTATAGAATTCCAGAGATTTTGTTTCTTTCAGTTTGGGGGGAGAAAATGTGTCTGGAAATACAATATTTTGTACTATAAGAATTATGCGATGTCATTTAAACTATAATTATTTTTGGGACTTATAGGATGAGAATCACTGTAAAAGTTATTAGTATCTAGAATAAATTAGTGGTTTTGAAATTTTTGTGAAACACATTTACTTTTATTTAAAAATCGTTTTTAGAATATGAACGAAAGTAATTTAAATAATATTTACTTTAAAATAAGTACAAAAAAATGTCTTTAATTATCCTTTTTTTCAAATAAAAAAAGTATTTTTAATTAGTTCTTGAATATTACTAATGTCGTATTACCAGAGTATATTTGACTTAATTATATAAATATTAGCTAATGTATGGTCTTTACTAATTATAAAGTCAAAAATGTAACGTACAATTACTAGATTTGCATATAGCGATAATCATTGCTTAACAAATTTGAAGGCCATTTTCTCTTTTATTCAAAAACGCATTTATTGCAATAAATGAGTAACACATAAAATACATCATATTGCTAGATTATATACGAGTATATACAGTTAGTAGAATACTTCTTAAATTCTTCTTGCGGAAATTAGCTAATGTATGTTTACTTATCATAATGTTAGAAATTTAACAATAGCTTTAGATAGGGATATTAAATATTAATCGTTTTCTTTCAAATTTTGAAGGCCATTTTCTCTTTTACGCATTTGTCGCAACAAATGCGTAACACATAAAATACAACACGTTGCCATAATACGCGCATTTACCATTGTGCAAAGTAATCGGTCAACGAAGCGTCCTTTCCACTCTTATCAACTCAGAACGAACATTCACTTCAACGCTTCTGCAAATGGGACTTCTCGCATTATCTCGCTCTCTGGCCCTTCTCCCAGACCCCAGCCAAATGGAGCCTCCATTCTAGCTTGAGGGGCTTTTAATGTACCGATAACCAGCTACAGTTACAGTAGCAGCGACGGAGAACAATTATCAAGAAGCCATTCTTTTCAAAGCCATGGAACAAAATGAAAAATTCGAGAACAACTTTAACGCCAAGGTGACAAAATAAATGTCCTGGAATGAACCTGAGCATTTCGATAATCTCGAATCTCCCTACCCCCTACCTTCAACATTCCCTTTCACGCAATAACCTCGTTTGAATCCTTGAACATAGTCGCCTCTTAAAGCGAGTAGAGTGGAGTTGTCACTAAATGACAGCGTTGCTCGAGAAATTTCGAACGATTCCGAAAATCGATTACATCCAGGCTATTAACACTGTTTTTTCCTACCCCCCCCCATAAAAAAATTAATTTACATAATTACAAGTCTCTTGTAGGGGGCATGTTTATAAACTGGCCTTTTCTGCTTAATTAAGTGAAATTACTCAATGTATTCGGTGATGCCAGATGCTCAGTATCAGGGTAACTTGTAAATCTGAAAGCATCAGAGAAGTTTTGCATTAAAATAAATGAACGCAATTAGAAAAAGCTTTTAATGAAATTAAGCATATGGGGAATGAGTAATAAAATATCTTACATACTTTCTTCTAAAACGTTTTACAAACAAAATTCAACTAAATGCAATTTAAGAAATTTAAATTGCCTTGAATTGCTTCATTTAATTACTTTTTGAAATAAATGCATTTACATTAGATAAGAAAATACTATTAGTAGTTACAAAATAAATAAAATACAGGGAATAAAATATTCGGCATATAAAATATGATTGCAATTTATCCTTTAAAATCAGTATCGTTGAATAAAAGTATTGGTAATGAAATATATCAGCGAAAAATCCAATCAAATATCCTTCTAAAATTTTATAATACCAAAATAATTAATGCAAAAACATAAAAAATCAGACAAAAAACATCGTACCTTATAAACACTAATGTTATATAAAATACGAAAACACAACAGCAGATGTCCTTCTTATAGAATAACTTTGAAATGTTTTTCCTTCCCTTTTAATAAAACGCATAGAATAAATAAAATAAAATAATAATAATAAATAATCCATTAGCATTTCCTTTCATGGAATGTGGCATTACAGGAAATATTTAACTGAATTTTTTTGAGTTCTTCCGCCTTCAACACAAATTTCAAATACTAAAGAAATTTTTAAGATACTTTCTTTCAGTATATTTTTTACATGGATTCAAATAAAATAAAAACAATTTTAAATTAAAATAACTAAAATCATTTTGCCAACATGATAGTTGTTTTCCTACCTTCTTTACCAAAATCTTTTACTTGAAAGATTATATATTTCTGAATTGTATACTGAGTTAGAATGGGAATTCAGCCATCAAACATGATATAAAATAACTTTAAGAGTTAACTCTTACAAGAAAGCTATTTAAATAATTCCCAGTTCTGACTGAAAATTATTTCAAAGCAGTTTTCAATAACATTACTTAATAACATACAATACTTTTCTTTTCGATTCCAATAGCAAAACTTATCAAGCATTACAAAACAAAATAATAATTAATCTTTACTTCAAACGAATTTCTGCGATACTGCAAAAAAAAAAAATCGTCTCCAGTCTTTCACATTTAATGGATATAATTATAAAGACTCGTCTCAGACAAAATACATCGTCCACAAAATAACCCCTCATCATCAAAAGAAGTTGAAAAACAAAATTGTAGCAAATCCAAATCCAATAATTTTTTTCCCTTATCTGTTGAATTTTTATACAACACTATCACTTTGAATCCCTATTTCAATAAATATGTAAATGAAGGCGCCATGTTTTCTCTACTTCAAATAAATTACTGCAAATAAAATCTACCTGTTGTTATGGTACTTCCTTCTTTAAAAGAAGAACCTCCATGTTCTCTTAACTTTTTGCATTGGTTTTCCTCCGAATTTGCACAGAAATTTCAATTTATTAGGAAGTGACAGTCTCCGAATGGAGTGCTGGTGGTAATTTGCATTTGCATTTTGTTTTGTTTATCCTCCACCTAACTCTGACAATACTTTCCGGGGAGGGTAACCCTTCCACGCCTGGTCTTTTGAATTGCAAATTAAAGTCTGCAAGTTTAAAATGCTTCACCAGCAGCAGCCTTTTTTTTTTTTTTTTTTTTTTGAAGGACAAAAAGAAGAAATGCCTTCAAGTTTTGCGTGGAGAATTCCAGAGATCTTGTTCTTTCTGTTTGTGGAAAAAATGAATTAAATAGTGGTTTTAAATTTTAGAAAGAAAATCTTTAATTTTTTAGAAAATGGTTCCAAACCAAAATCCATATACAAATAAATTATGCCATGCCAACACGAAGATTTTTTTTCTATTACTATTTTGTATTCATGAATACTAATAGTATGTCAAAAGCATTTTGTTTTCGACAACAATGTGTGATTCTGCGTAAGAGCATTTTTTGATTGAATTTAGAGGAATGTTGGTTAAAAAGTACTTTGCCATGTATCTTATTTTAGTTCATCTCCCTCCATCGTGTCTTATGTTTAGCAGATATCCTTTTCAATAATCTCCATTCAACTAAATCACTAATGCGAGTTGGCAATAAATCTTCATACGCTTTTTTTACCTAATAAACATTGTATTTTACACTTATAAAAGTTTCCAGGATAATTTGTCACATAATTAAAAAAAAAAAAAATTAACGCAACAAACTCTTTATCTTATTACGTTGAAAAGTTCTTTTTGTGTCAGATATATTTGTTTGTTCTTATGCAGTTGGCGAACACTTAGACAATTGTTTCGGATGCCTTAAGGCAAGCGCTGCACAGACGTTAGTCACTTAGCACTAAACAGGAGGCGCGTGTAGCTTGAAGATAAGCTACGGTCTCGGAGTAACAATACCTCTGCAACGTTCTACGATCCTGTTAGACCGGGACCTACGGTTTAAAGTAGATTCCGAAGCATTATAAACATCCATGACACAGCAGAGACTCGAACTTGTGGTACTACAGCGCCAGAGCGCTAGAAACTCGGCCATTCAGGCCCACATGTCAGATCTAAGAACTCAGAAGAGACTTCTCGCAATATTGCAAAATTACAAAAAAGCAAATTCAACGCATAAAAAAACGCCATCTGTGTATTTAACTTTGTTTAGAGTGTTATAGATCATAAGAGAAAATAACTGTCACAATTTTCACCTAAATTGCATAGAAATTTTTTTTTAAACTATCCTTGTTACTTTTTAAATGTAAGCAAAAAGTTTAAATTACAAAATTAAGGAGGATTTCTGTGAAATTCGTCTGGAAAAACATCACAATAAGGAAATATTTTTCAACCAATTCTTTCTTTAAAAAGTTCATTTATCAATGCCGCGTTTTCCCCCAAAACAGCAGGAGTCCCAACACTGCTGCCCAATACAGATTTACAAATAACCTTTCACCTGGACATTATGTTAATTTTCATTTATTCAATAAGTAAATAATGACTATCGTGTATGGACTCAAATTTATGCAAATAAAACAAAAATAAATAAAACATAAAAATTCTATATTAATAATTAATCTGTAATAATTATTAATACCAAATGTGCATTATTTTCGAGGATTACAATTTGCCATCATGAATTTAATTTTCTACTGACAATCAAAAAAGTGTTACGAAGGCCATGGATGAATTGATTCATTTTCAATGTGCTTTATTTTGGAAATGCATTGTTTTCTGTATTCTAATCAAACTGTATCAAAAGACTTAAAAATTGTTCAGTCAAGGATATATTTGTAATATATTACATTGAAATATTTAAAACCGAATAATCCTTATTTAAATTGGTTTTGTTGCCTCTAAATGAAAGAGATATTTAGTTTATCTTTGTAATGCGAATATTGCTTTGTAATGCATGTAATATAATAATGATTTGTAATGCATGTATTTCTTTTCACCACAATACAATCACATATCAATGTAAATTATGGGGTGACGATTGCGCGTAAGGGGCCTGATGGCAGGGTACCTAGTCTTATGAGCTCGGTGGCACAGGTTTCGGTTCGAGTCACAGCTGTGCCTTGGATGTTTGTAGTGGTTCGGAATCACTTTACGCCTTAGGTCCCTGTTTAATATGAGTGTTGGACTTTCGGTTGACAACACTAACTCGTAAAAAGAAAACATCTCCTGTCTAGAAATTTGCCAGTAGGCAGACGACCTCGGCCCACCATGGGGCTGCTGCGCCAATGAAGAAGAATATTGCGTCTAATAGAGTTGTTTAGTTGCATCTCCTCAAGCAAGAGTTAATGGATTCAGTCCAATATAACAAAAGCAATCCAAAAAGAGAAATGGAACTTGCCTAAAAACCAGCAAAATTATTATGTAAATTATTTCATTAGTTTTTTTTACTCCCCCATACCCTCACACATCACTGTAAGATTTGGTAAGATACTAATATAGAACAACAAATTCTCCGCATTCTTTCTCATTCCTGTTCTGCATCAGCCAGCATGCTGTACGAAAAGAATGAAATTTAAATATACTTCCTTGTTATTACGGCTAACATGAGACAAATATTTCCCAATACTACATCATTGCGATTCTATGTGACCATGAGATCGAATAACAATGTCTACTTGAAAAATAATGAAAAGGATGTTTGAAAAACATATATTTACCATAAATATGTTGCATATACGCAATTGAAATGAAAAATCTGTATGAAACAATAAGTCTCTTTTTTTGGGGGACTTTCAATAAAAAAATCATACAGAACTTTATGAAAATATGGAAAACTGTTCAAATTTTTACCTTGAACATAAGTGAAACCTGAACATGAAAAACATGAAAAAACTTTAAATATGGGATTATAATACTTCATGTTATATAGAGATATTAGCATTTAAATTATAATTATTAATAGAAAAAATTTACATTTAAAGAGATGACTTGGTATAAACATCAATTTGTCATATCAATGATTCATAGATGAATTTTACATACTTGTATGGGAATAGGTCGGTATTTGTCGCTCACTGCCACAAAGAACACTTTAGGCCAGCAGTGCCAAACGATTTCATAATCGTAAACAGTTTACAAACAAGTAACATAAAAAAAAAAATTTAAGTCAATTCCTACTTTCTTTTCATTATATTGCAGAAAGTCCTTTATAAATAATTTTTATTCATTTCTTTAAGTTTATCTGGCGCCATCTATTGGTAGATATATGCAACTTATATCTAAAAAAATTTTAATTAATTAATAAATTTAATTACTGAATTAATATTTTAAAAACTGTATCAACATCAAGTGTCATGCACTACAAGTTGAAAAAAATGTATTTGAACTTGAGTGGATGAATAAAAATTATTTTATTAATGATTGAAAGAGATATATATAGGGAGAGTGTAGGCTAATAGAAGGATTGAAAAACAGACTGAATAATCAGAAGTAAAATAAAATTTATATAAAAAACACAAAAGTTAAATTCTTCATAAAGAGATGTAAAAGATATTTCTAAAAGCACAATAATCTTCCGTAAGTAAAATTTCAGCACTGCGATTAAACTTTGCAAGATTTTAAATTGTTTTTAGATCTGGAATAATGTTGAATCATGTTGTCTGTAATTCTTTGTCATCATTCACATCTGTGGAATCAAGTCCATTTCATTCCGAAGTGGTGTTGATGTCGGAAGACGTTTATCGGGTTCTCTTTCAGAAAACATGGCTGTATTTGAGCTGTGCTTCTTTTTACTGTATACATTTTAGTTTAATTTAGAAGAATCTCTTGTTTGAAATTTAATTTGCACAATGGCTTCAGTGATAAAAGGTCGTTCAGTGAGGATGAACAGGTTTAAATAACTCTAAAACGGAATTTTAATTTAAATAAAATAGGCATTTAAATAATTATAAATATGACATTACGAAGTGCATTTTAAATGGGCGTTTTATGCTCGCTAGATTATTGTTCGCGATGAACTCCGAAATTAAGAATCTGATTTTACCTTTTTTTTAAAAAAAAATGTGTGTTTTGTTCCAACTTTAGAGATAGGATAGTTTTTATTCAGATTTTTTTTTTATTTAAATGCAAAATCACTTAAAATCTACCAATGAGGAAGTCGCCAATCTTGCAACCCTGAATTTTCGCCAACCGTAAAATAACCGTAAAATTCTCATGTTCTGAATATTATTGTTTTATGTACTGTTTAAATTTTGAGAAAATTATAATGTATGAAATTTATATTATTTTTATGAGAAATAAATCAAATGTATGTAAGTATTACCTGATTTGATTATGAAGATATTTTTTATTTTCTAAGTTTGAATTTGAATTGGAATAAAATATATTGAATGAAAAGTTGTGAATCAAAACATTGAACTTTTCTATGCTTAAATTTTGTCAACATGGGTTGTATTTGATTAAGAATTCTAAAATGAAATGTGATCTACAAGATAATATAATATAAAGATGATGAATTTTAAGGATTTTTTGAAAAGTGTGAAAATGAAGTAAACTCTGCAATTATTTGATATAATAATAACATTAAAATTTTATAAAACTTATTATAATAGTTGCAAGTTGAAAATCAATGACTGAGTACGTTTGAAAAACTTTTGAAAACTTTTTTACGTTTGAAAACTTTTCAATTTTATTTGAAAAACTTTTGCTATTTGAAAAACAAAGAATTTGAGTTATAAATTTGAGAGATTTGAATATTGGCGAAGAAAAATTGATAAATGGTACTTTTAAGTTGGAAGTTATTTAAAGGAAACAAAACAAATAAATAAGTGTTTATATTAATAAAGGAGAATTTAAAGCTCAATAAATATTTTTATGTATGTACATTTGTTTTTCTTACATTTAAACTATGTTTTAATAATTCTTTATTTGAATTTTTTGTACTTTTAGTATTCATTCAAAACATGATAATACCAATATTTCTGTTCTAAATGCTTTGAAACTTCATGTATAAGATTTCTTTAAATGTATGAAAGGAATAGAACATGGAAATTAAGCTAAATTCATAAATTATTTTTATTTTAGTTTTTAAACTAAGAATTTTTGTAAATTTGTAAAAAAAAGTTTGTGTCGACAAACTTTAAGCATACAAAAATGTATAAATAATTAAGATATGAATTTGAAAACAGTATATTACCTACACAAGGATATTCCCAGCATAAAATACTTGCAAAGGAAAAACTATTCATGTTTTATTTATTTTTTATTAAGTTTTATAAACAATATCACATCGTTGCAATGTTTATCTATATTTCAAAGAATAAATTGTATAAAAATAGTTAAAGTTACAAGCTGATATTTTTATATGAAATTCAAAGGTTTTGAATATATTTAATCAGAACACTTGTAAAAGGCTAAATATATTAAATCCACGTCATTTCATATTAAAAAGCCTTTGCAAATAGGAGGAAGTTGTAAAAAAAAAAAATGTTTGTCGAGGAAATTTAACTTTTTTTTCAAAAACAAAGCTCAGAAAATATTTAGGAGCTTTAAGGAAAATAAAACTATATTTTTAATAAGTAAGACTATGAACTTGATAATTCAATGGCATTTTAATATATTTACAACATTTTTAAAAGTAATATCTCTAATTAAAAGTTGTTTTTAGCTTTTCTCAGAATGAATTATGCTTTTTGTTTTCATATGAGACACCATAACACAAGTAATTTGATCCAAATGCTACAAAAACTTTGTATTTATGTTTTTCATAATCTAAAACATTGGATCGACTCTACACAGTGCATCCAAAACAACGTGAGTGCTTTTTTTGCGTTTGTTGTTGGTAAATGTTCCTGACCAACATCTTTGAGTTTTTGCGAACAGTTAATGGCCGAGTATTCAATACCTATCAAGACGCATGTCGCGAGCTGCAATCTGCTGGAAGATGACAGCCATTGGGATTTGGCATTTGCTGATGCAAGCTTTTTAACATCTACGCCAAATAATATTCGTCAACTATTCGCAATTATTCTTGACGACATGTTATCCGACACACAGTCAT